>JAOBAY020063452.1:0-21965 GCA_025331085.2 Zoanthus sociatus
GAAAATAATGCCCTGGGATCCCTGCAGTGACCTCATACATTACATTAACTGGCTGCGTTGCCAGCGTGGTTAGTCCTAATTGTGATTGGCCTGTACAGAGCTCCAAAAAGCTTTACATTATTATACCGCCAACAGTTAGAAGAAAAGTTGAATCACATTTGCAACTGGGCAAATCTACAAAGACAATCTATTGTATTACTTGGTGACCTGAATCTCGATCGTCTTCGACCAACTAGTAATGAAGGAAAACTACTTTTCGATCTGCAAGAAACACATGAACTCGACTGTCTCATTTCTAAACCAACCAGAGTCCAGAAAATTGGAGAGCGAGTCAGCGAGAGACTTATAGATGTTATTTTAACTAACTTGCCTGATGGTTTTGTCAAAAGTGGCGTTTTTGATCCAGGACTAAGTGACCACGCCCTTGTCTATGCTTTTATGAAGGAAAGGGTGGTTGACTTTAAAACAAAAGTTGTGAATTTTAGGTCATGTAAGAACTTGGATGAACAGGTTTTCAGGGATCATTTAGCTTCGGCACCGTGGCATATTGCTGAGGTATTTGATGATGTTGACCATCAATCTGAATTTTTTAGTCTCTTGTTAAAGAACATTGTAGATGGTTACATTTAGATAAAGACAATTACATTTGTCTTTACCAAAATTATCTCAATTGTAATATTCATCTTTCATTTAATGCTTTGAAAGTGGTCAAACCCTCCAAAGTGTACAAAAATTGCTAGAAAATTTTATTGTTGTTCAAAATCGAAAACGTTGCTCAGAAGTTGCTGAGCAGAATCTGTCTACATTTACTTCCGAAGAAGTCCGAAGATTTTTAAAAAAATTTCACAAATTAAAAAAATGCATAAGAAGCGAGCTTACCTATTTAGCGACTTAGGATTTCGAGATAGAATTTTTCGGCGGTTATTTTTGGATGGGTTTCTCATGCATAAATTAATAGTTGCAGAAAGCTCGTCTCGGAGGGAAAACTCGTGTGATATGTATCTGGGATAGACATTTTTTTCTTTGGCTACCCTTCAAAAAATAGGAAAATTAGTTGTTAGACGGGTTTTAGAAGACGAATTGATTCTAAAGAGAGCTTAGCAATTGAGGACGGGATCAATAATGAGCACGGTAGTTGTGAAAAATAATATGTCTCGTTTAGCCTTAATTTTCGTTTAAGATCATCAATAAATTTTCCGTTTCGATTTTGCACAAAAATCTCAATCTGAATCAAAAGAAAACAACGATTGTCAATTTTTTTTTATAAAAAAGGATAAAGTTTAACGTAGTGAAAGATAATTTTTAGACTGACGTTTCGGCCTGGAGTCGAAAGAAAGATGAATAAAGAGGTGGTTATATTGTAAAGCCAATCAAGATGACATAGCAGGATAAGTAGTTAAAAAAAAAAAGGAAATATAAGGGTAGAGATGTGTGAAAAAGTGAAAAGTTAAAAAGACAAAAAAAGTTTCGAGAAGACAGATGGTTAACTGAAAGTGGAGCTTTTATTTCAGTTATTCCGTGGGGATCGAGTGTGCCCAAAGCGTGAATTGGTATTGCTGGCTTTAATGATATTAACCAAGGCCTTTTGTAGAGTAAACATACTTTAGCGTCTTTCAAATTCTATAACATCGTATGTCCCAGTGCAATTCATTGCAAGTTCTGTACCCCAATCTTTTTGTTTCTACTGCTATCGTCTTCTTTAAGCAGGTCTTTTTAAAAACTATAAAAAAGAAGAATTAGAGCTATATTAAAAACACTGTTTATAATGTGTTTAGAATATGGCTCTTATTCTTCTGGTTTTAAATTTTTGATAGTGGTTTTAAATTCATGACTTGTCTTTTCAATTTAATAAACAGTATTCTCACAATTCTTCCCTTTGTTGTAGAAACTTAGAGTGTAAGCGTGTGTTTGCGAGCATAAATGAGTTAAAATAGCTATACGGTCAACCAGAATGTCGGACTCTGAACGAATTCTGACGCTTTTTGTTTGCATTTGTCAAAATTTACACATTTTTTACATGGGCAATACGAAACACAAATAACTCTTACTTTCCCTTCTCATCTCATTATGCCGGAAAAAGCTAATTATAAGAAGAGACAAAAGCTATTTCGCAATAACAATGCACAAATGTCTGCTGCTAATGAATATCTTTTGTGTAAACCGCATGGAAACGAGAAATAGTTTTATTGTAAAATGACATAACTACAACTACAAATTAAGAACAGTTTGAAATGACGGCGGGCATTTAACTTTAGCAGTCAGAACGAGAGTCTGGGCCAGAAATTCAACAAAGCAGACTTACAATCTTTATTAAGCACGTAGTGATGAACTCAAAAGAGATGTTGTCGAGGTTTGTTTCCGAACAAAAACACTACTGAAACTATTGATTGTTTAAGATACTTGACCAATATACATATGTCGCATGCAGGAGAGCAAGTGAAAGACTATACCTCTGAACCAGTTGGGAAAAAATTGAAAGATGTCATACTGAAGGAAAATTACCAAGAAAACATATTACTAAAGAAGGAAATTGAAGAACATCAAAAACACTTTTGTGACACTATACGAAGAATAGACAAAGCAAAAACAGCGTTTGCTTTAAAACACTTACCGGCAACAAATTCAAAACCGTAATCAGAAGTAAGATTTTGAAGCTGTGGCTGTGTGCTGTATGTAAATGCACATGCATATTCGAATTGCAGTGATCATAAGCGTGTAATTTGCAAGTAATTTACCATGTTGGATTCGCTCAAATAAAAGGGGAGTCACGGTTTTTTTCTATTATGTTGGTCGCGTTACCTCATTCTTAAACGCCTTTTTTGGAAAAGGTAGGTTTTATTTGGGATTTCGTGCAGATCCAAGTCCAATTACCCTGTGACCAACCCACAACAACAAGAATTTTTAATTCTTGATCTAGCGAATTATAAACCTTTGCGCCCACAAATTTTATGTTGAAAATGTCATAGTTAGTCTAGACGCGAGCCCTGTATTGTAGGGATGCACTTTTTTGCTTGAGAGAAAATAGCTACCAAACACTAATGTTATCGATTATTATAGAATTTGAACATAGTTTTATTTGGGATTTCGTGCAGATCCAAGTCCAAATTATCCTGTGACTAACTTTCTAGATAACAAATCCCATATTTGTGCTCGCTTACTTTTATTTATTTATTTATTCATTCACATTATTTATACAGAAATTCCAGTTCAGCATAGCTGGTTTAAATGGAGATCTGTACAACATAAATATAAATAAATTACATATATATATATATTAAGAAATAAATTGAATAATTAATAAATAAAAGCATGCATAAAAGTGAAGGTTAACTGGGCTGATTAAAATGTTGTTTTACTTTCAATTTAAAACTAGTTAGAGACTGATCATGGCGTAAGTTACGAGGAAGAGTGTTCCAGGATTTGGCGGCATTATACTGAAAAGATGATTGAAATTTAGTTGTCTTGGCAAGGGGCTGGCGGATAAGGTCTTTATTTCTAGTATTGTATTTATGAATCTGCTCCGAGGAGTGGAAGTCGTCTAATAAATATGCTGGAGCCAGGCCATTGATGCACTTATAGACCTGTAGACACTTGTGGTATTCTCTGTGGCACTGCGAAACTGACATTAGTTTCAAATACTCTAAATTTATCGACGCTTTGTTAAACGATGTTCCAATCAATGTTAGTGCATCGGGATGTTTTTGGAGCATTTGATATCTCCACATTAAGGGCAGAAACTTTTGTCAAACTCGGTCATATATTGTTACCTAGTATATTTTTCGATCTTAAAAACTCTAATTCCTTTGTATGGTATACTTTCTAAAGCTATTCCAATTTCCATTTAAATTAAAGTAATTAAAATACCAGATGAATAAACTACAGTGATTAGACTGTGATAATTATCTTCTAGTACAGTTAGCACATTTATGCTAGAATATAACTTGAAGCCACTAATACGAATACAAAGACCACATTGGTAGGGAGCCTTAACGTTAGTATATTATTTGCACGTTTCAAGATTTAAAGAATGTTGAACCAGAATGTTAGCAGCCATGGACATCTATTTCGGCCTATTTGGGCCACATCAGCATGGTATTGCTAACACACTGCAGGCTCAAGGTCTCACGGAAAATAATATGTTATAGTTGGGTTTAGCCACATCACAAGGACACCGCGTTTTCACTACTACATATTATCAAGTATTACTTTCTATCTAAAGGATAAAGCTCAGCTTTAGGGGGTCTTAAAGAGCTCCATCAATACTACAGTTCACTTGCTCAAGTAATAAACGTCACAAATTTATCCATAAAAGATACCTGGCCTCCCCTGACTCGACGAGAATGCCGATGCTTCTCCTTTGTTTGGTCTTAATCAAGTGCTGATGGACGGCACCCAAGGCCAGCAAGGAACTAAACAAAACAGACATCCATATTAATAAAAACAACGAATCGGGAACCCCGTGGTTAGAAGGCAGAGATCTTACCAGTGGTGTTAACTACGTCCGCCCAATTACCAAACAGGAACTTCGTACAGTGATATGGCAAACAATAATTGGACTGCTTTATTACACAGGAAATGACACTTCTCCCTTGTCACATGGGAAGCAACATTTTCGCGTTATAATACAAAAAAATAGTTTAGCTTCTCTCACAGAAAGTGACACTTCCGCTTTACAATTTCCATTTTTTCACAATGTACAGCACGATTTTTTTCTGTTTAATTTATAACAAAAAGGAAGTGTGTTTTAGGCATTTGTGTTAATTTCAAAACAAACATTTTTTCCAAATGAAAAGATGATGCTAGAGGGAACTCTGGCAAAACTTCAGTCTCCACAAATTAACATGTGCATTGTACTGTAAAATATTAATTCGATTTACAATTCGTATAATGGACAAGGCAATTGTGTTACTAACCTAACTGGAACAATACTGGGACCGGCTGTCTTGTCTGAAAGCAGGATAAATGCATAACCCTCTTTCACTGCCTTTGAAGCCTAAAAATACAACAAATTAAAGATGACAAAGACTATCTAGCGACGATTATTAGACCTATCAGACTAGGTTAAGAATGGAATTGTACCAAAAATCCAAAGTTTATTGACAAAGAAAACAGCTTTTTGTATACGCAATAAGTATATTAAACTGTTTTGGCAGACCACAGGCAAGCCTGCAAAAAACAATAAGAAATAAACACTGCACACATTTACAAAAATACCTAATTTAAGGAAGTAATATAGTGGAAACTGTGATATTTGTAAGACCTGTGGGTACACAGTGGGTATACAGTGATTTACACGGAAGTATAAAGTATGATATACTTTACACGAAAATTCAAGAAAAGTGTAATACCTAATATAATAATTTATTATCTACTATTTAAAATACCGCATACCTAATACTAAATACCCTGAAATACCATATACCCAAAGATCCTGGCCTGATCCTCCATGCATTCATAGCCTGATGAAAACCAAGGTGCAGCTTTTGGGAGAATTCTAGAGGAGATCAGCGAAAACCCGAGACACAGGCACTTAAGAAGCTGCCTCAATTACTTATAGTTATTAATTATATAATTATCATTATTACAATTTCTTGGTTCATAGCTTTGATTGTACAGGTTCAAATAACGTTGCTGCAACTTCTAGTCTCAGACCTTAGGCCCGTACGCAGGGGGGTGCACGGGGTGCACACACACCCCCCAACGGCCGCAAAGGTCCACAAAGTCCACTTGATTATAACAGTAATGAGTAAAAAATAAAGTTTATGATGGAAAGTGATCATTAAAGCATATTTAGAAGCACTTCTATTTAACTGTGTAAAAGAATCTCAATAGTAAATTAGAATGAAATCTAATTTGTCAGCACAGCAAAAATACCTTAAGTTTAAAGTTATTTTTACACAGAACTTGGTTATTTTTATGCTTTCCTTTAAATATGAAAGTTGTGATAAAATGAAATCATGTTTGGGGGAAACTGGTCCCAAAAATATTTGTTCGCATACCCCCCAGCAAAATTTCTGCGTACAGCCTGGACCTCCAGCACTTGTCTTAAAATTCCTGCAGTACTGAGTAGTGTCGCTTTCTGGAGCAGAAATACCCAGGGTTGCAACTGTTTACTTGATGTGAAATTCAAGGACTGTTCCATGACTTTCCAGGACCTTTTCTAGGAAATCCATGACCTTTTCAAGGTAATCCAGGACCTTTTCAAGGTAATCCAGGACCTTTTCAAGGTAATCCAGGACCTTTTCAAGGAAATCCAGTACCTTTTCTAGGAAATCCAGGACCTTTTCTAGGAAATCCAGGACCTTTTCTAGGAAATCCAGGACCTTTTCTAGGAAATCCAGGACCTCTTTTCAAGGAAGTCCAGGACCTTCTCTTTCAAATAAAATATGAACGTTTTACACATGGTGCTCACTGACTGATGATAAGAAAACTCCAGGAGTTTTCCAGAAGTTCTCCAGGGTAAAGAAAATATTTTTCCAGGACCCAACCCCAATTTCACTCTCTGTCTCGGCATGCAAAAATGCAATAATATCAAGAAATTTCTGCCACAGTAGCAGCAACTGAAACTGCGTCTACATAAAATACCAAAAATAGAATCAGAAGTCAGATGACTCTGCAGGTTTTGGTTTGTTTTGAAAACTGACGAAAATGTTTCCTTAAAATTCCAGGAGTTTTCCAGGAATTCCAGGTGTAGTGAGCACCATGTTTACATATTTTTTTTAAAAAAACAAACCTTATTATTCGGCTTAATTGAATTGCCTGATCCTGACAATGAAACACAACCAATGAAAGGTCACTTTGGACAAAAATCAAGCCTTGCAAAGTTGCGGTTTTTGTTTTACAGCACTGTCGTATCAAAAATATTTTAACTAAAAGCACATGTTTAATATTTTAGGAGATAAAGAAATCATTTTGCCTATTCCAAGATTTTCAAGGACCACGACCCAAATTCAATGACTTTCCAGGGCCTGGGAATTCCAAGACTTTCTAGGATTTTCAAGGATTGTTGCAACCCTGGTCATCTCCGTCCGAATCCCTGTCTTCTTTAAATATTTGATAAAGTTTGGGTAACCATGTTAAGGTATCCAACCACAGTCAGGACTACGCAAGTTTTGTTATCCCATGTACTTACCTGCTCGCAAAGCTTGTCTAACGTGGCAATAAGTCCTTGAACACCCTCTGTCACTGGATAAACCATGTCAAGTGTCTTACACTGCAACAGAAAAGGTAAGGTAGAAAAAATTATTGTAATATGAACTTATCACAACGTTTTAGAGAAGGGTTAAGGAGCTAAAATATACAAGCTTTCAACTGCCTTCCTTTGGGTTTAATAATTTAAACATTGGCTATAATTATTTTTTGAAGAACATGTTTAAATTAAAATTTGTTTTTCTAATAAAACAATAGAAATTTTTCTATTTCTCTTGTTCTTTTCCAACTGTTGTATTGAAACTAGAACTGACCCTCGAATCGAGTAAATATTGTTATGACAAATAAATAATTAGTTATTAGTAAGGCATTTGAAACGAGTTCATAACCTCAGGGCTCGACAAAAACTTGAATTTTTGCTTGCCCAGGACAACTTTCAGCTTGCCCGAGCACTCGGGTGTCTTCGCCAAACACTTCTCCATTGGGCCAATGACTATCAAAAGTTACTTGCCCAAACTCAAAATCTACTTGTACCTGACGAACGGACGGGGATTTTGTGGAGCCTTGAACCTATTCTAAAAAACGTTATTACTAGAACTTCTCGATAACATAGTTTGTGTTGTTGGTACCTTCCATTGAGGCAGAATACATTCTCTTATGACCTGTACATCTGCACAAGTTAACACTGGCTGCTCCAAATACAACCTCTTACACTGATTGGGCCCTGGCTCCAACAAATTTCCTTCCGGTCCAATTGGACAAGCCTGTAGAGAGATCATTGGTGGTCAAAAATGCTAATATTCTGATGCAGGGAAATCAAAACCGTAAGCTAATTAACAATTAGACCTCGAGGACGAATGGACTACGTGTCAATAGCCTATGAGACCATAGGCCGAACGGGCTATTCAAACTCGTAGTCCATGAGGCCGAGAGGTCTAATTGTTTTTGTATAAACCTACTAATCGTTCAAAAAAGGATGTACAAATTGAATTATCGATGAAATCCTCTGATATTGTAGCAAAACGGGGCTCATTACTATTTTGATCCGCCATCTTTTCTCTACTATAGGCTATCACAAATAGACCTCGAGTGGAGTAGCCAATCAGAATGCAGAATGCGTGTTAGACCGTTAGTAGGTTTATACTAAAGTTCATTATTCCAGTCAGTCTTATTTGTGTATGGAAATACGACAAAACGATGTAAAAAAGGTAGCAGGTATGTTTAATGAAAACCTGGTAGAGTAGTCTAGTGGTGGAAAAAAGAAAGAAAAAGTACGGCTGATGAGAATTAGAAATAATAGTAGCAACTTTATTTATTAAAGAAGGTGACATGTAACAGTTTTCACTGATAAACTAGTGACTATTAGCTAAAACTTGAATATAATATAAATGTATACACAAACTTATTAGAATTATTTAAAAAAAACAGTACTGACATAAAATTAAAATGCTTATAAATAGCTAAATAATCAAATTAATCATAATTTACAATAAACAGATGCTAGCATGAGTGATATAATTAGGTAAATAAGGGTTCAAAATCACGCAAGATGGAACTGGTAGTCGCTGGTCCATGCTTCATGATAAGTAACCTAGTACAGTATTTTTCTGAAATCCAGTGGATTGGTATGTATTACAGTATGATTACTATAATTTTGTGTGTATTACAAAGTAGTGTTACTTACTATATTTTATCATACGCCTATCGAGATTTACTTACCAAATCTCCAAACAGTAAATTTTCGTTCGTTCATTAGGGACCTCAAGCAACGAGTATGGGAACGTGAACTACGACGGTTACGAAAAATCACCTTTCTGGTTTACTCTTTACTTCTTTGTGCGAATCATTAGGGTTTTGTTTCTTTGCTTTAAATTTTGTGAATAGAAAAAATAATTTTAAAAATGTTTCTCCTTGAAGCTAAACAAATACCGAGAAAGTTTTTGCTGTCTTGTCCTCGCAGTCCCGACAACTCTAAAATAGGTCTTCTCACGTTCGACAACTATGTGCAGGTGCTAATCTCTATGCATTCCAACGTGCAGTTATTGTATGTACTATTGTTCTTTGCCAACGTCGTTGATGTCGCCGTCCTCAATGCTTAAGGTCCCAATTGCTTTTAGCCAACCGCAATCTGCGCATCGTCATTTCACGTGTGAGAAAAACGATACGTCCAATTAGGAGCTGCGTATCGCTTTTTTCACGAGTGAGAAAAATGATAGTCCAATCAGAAGCGACAACATTGATTTGAAATTTGACCCACAGCACGCCGGTCGTTAATTCGTGAATGAAAAGTGCTGCATGGCTTGTGAAAGTTATTTAAAATTGTAATGAAAGATTTACTGGGGAAAACTGAAACAAAAATAGCTAAATGAAAACATAATTTGGTCTTGGAGTCACTCAACAATTTAGCGAGAAGAAAGAGATGTCAACGAATTATCTACCGAAAAACTACAAGAACTGCCGATCTTTCGGAGGTAAATTAAAACAAAAACAAGGTGCAACGGTGAACAGTACAGAAACAAGTAAGCTTTAAAATATTTGTTTTTCAATTCAAAAGTTTTCTTTTAGTTTTCGAATTAAATGACAAATTTTTAAAGGTCGTGCTTGTTTTCATGTTGTTATAAACACAGGCAAAAAAACCGTTAAGACTTTCTTGAAATGCATAACAGCATGGAAAATGCTTTGTACAGTTTTTATTCACTCGTCGTTTTGTGTCATAAAACTCACTCACTTGTAGTGCTCACTTGTTCGTTTTGATACTTCACAACTCGTGAATAAGAACCAAACGCGTGCACTTTCCACGGAGTATTCTCTATGTATATTGCAATGTATTACAAATGTATTTATATTGTAGCATATCTCATGCCTTAAAAATACAGCCAATTAGAGGCCTGGAAAGCAGTTGCATATTCTGTCTTATCCAACGGGTAGTATTCCTATCGAAATGGCGTCAAAACTGTGTGGATATGTTTCCAAAATGGCGCTAAAGTTGTAGTCAACGTAGTGAGAATTTCTTGCATAAAATAAAAATGCTTTCTTATGGGATACCATGGAAATTGTCACTTATCACTTGCGTTTTCGTCAAATACACACTCGTGTATATATGGAAAATACAAGTGACATGTGGCATATTCTACAGTATTCCACCCAAAACCAGGTATTTAACTGTACTGCAATGTCTTTATGTCTTGTGCTGCATCACTTCCACTGATCTTTAGCCTGCACTGAACTGTAATATTCCGTATTCACTGATTGCTCTATATTCTAATCTACTGCATATTTACCAGTGACATAACGATTCTCTCCCGTATGGGGTCGATGGGTGGGTTGGTGACCTGGGCAAACAGCTGTTTGAAGTAGTCAAACACCAGTTGAGGATGAGAGCTAAGACAAGCCAGCGGGGTGTCATTTCCCATTGAACCCAAAGCCTCTTTCCTGAAATAAACGAGTCACTGAAACGTTAACTTGTATCTTTTTTTACAGTTCTTTTCATCATCTGCAATTGTCCTTCTTCAGGAATATTACTCTCCATGTGTATTCTTATTCTACAAAAGTTTCAAAGCTTAATTAGTCTCAATCTGGCAAAGCTAAGTTAGTCTCAATCTGGCAGAGCTTAATTAGTCTCAATCTGGCAGAGTTTAATTAGTCTCAATCTGGCAAAGCTTAGTTAGTCTCAATCTGGCAAAGCTTAGTTAGTCTCGATATGGCAAAGCTTAATTAGTCTCAATCTGGCAAAGCTTAATTACTCTCAATCTGGCAAAGCTTAGTTAGTCTCAATCTGGCAAAGCTTAATTAGTCTCAATCTGGCAAAGCTTAATTAGTCTCAATCTGGCAAAGCTTAGTTAGTCTCAATCTGGCAAAGCTTAGTTAGTCTCAATCTGGCAAAGCTTAGTTAGTCTCAATCTGGCAAAGCTTAATTAGTCTCAATCTGGCAAAGCTTAGTTAGTCTCAATCTGGCAAAGCTTAATTAGTCTCAATCTGGGTTATTGTTAAACAAATGCGAACTTCCAGAGTGAATCATGTGAAAATAGTCATCAAACTCAGTTCTATTTAGTTACCTAGTGGGAAAAAAATTTTAATGATAAATAAAAACACGAGTTTCCTAGACCCATCCAAGCACTGTGAAATTCTTTCTTGATCATGATTCAAAAAGTTTCTCCTTGCATTCATAAGTTGGTGAAAGCCGAGCTGAACGTTTGGGAAGAGTCAAAAGCAGATTAAAGAAAACGTGAGACACAATCAAGAGTTTTCACTTCTCACATACTTTTCCAAGATATTTCAGTACCAGGTTTTATTTTTTATAAATTCTTATTTTCCGATTTAACAAGAAAGACAATATTTGAAGCATGTATGTATATTTCTTTCATGAAAATGTAAATTCTCACAACTTGAAGACAGCCAATCATATCGCTCACGTCATTTTCGTTCTTCTTAGTGCTAAGAAAACACACTTTTTGACAAATCAAAACGAACCATCCAAACTATTTTATAAATAATTTTTTTTTTATGAAAAATGAAGTTATAGAAAAATACAAATTAAATTTATTACCATATATGGAGATATTTCAACGTGTGAAGTTTTAGAAGAGGATATATATGAAAGGTAAATCAAAAGCACAAACCTGTTTTTAATCATCGGTACAATGAGCATGCTGACAACCTCAACGGAGTATCCAAACAGAGTCATTCTGGGATCGTTATCCACACGGCTCACATTTTTCTCCACTGATTGTATGAGGGGAATACTTCCTGGTATCAAACCGTTGGTCTCAAGGTATGATCTTTCCAAATCCTTAATGGTTACCAGTCCCCTTTTCAGCCACTGACCTGTGGGTCGTAAACTTGCTATCTGATGTTTCAGCTCCTCATCCTTGACTATTGTTCCAACTTCTGTGTCCACCAAAAACATACGACCAGGCTTAAGGCGACCCTGTTAGGAAAAAGAAACGATAGAAATTCTTTGGTGGACAAGCCATTATTACTAACAAATATATAAAGGATATTACACGGTGGTGCAAGCATATTAAGTTTATCTTCGAGTGGGAAAAATATTTTTACATGAGAAGATAAACTTCATATGTTCAAGCTAACGTGTAATTTTTTTTATAACATAGATACGAGTGGTTCAAAAATAAAAAAAACTGGACGAAAAAACGGGAAAAACAAAGGGATGACGTGAGCGACATCTTCACTAGTGAGGATATGGAAAATATGATACTCGTCTCCTGGATATAGCTTCATATGAAATCTACGAGTGGAGTATTTTACAGTAAAACACTCATATTTATGTAATAAAATATATTATAATATAGACAGAAACCTGCGTGCGCTCTGATTGGTCAAAAATCTATGTTTTATCAGAGTAAAAAACATAAAAAAGCGTAACTTAAAGAGAAGACTCATCTGTACTGCTATACAAGTAGTGATAAAAAAAAGCGTTTTATTGTTTTTCGCCAGCGGCATTCCTCTTGCCAACTTTTTCAGAGATGGCGGAAAACATTTAAAATTCAAGACACTTATGATGGAGTTCTCTGCAAAGCAGCAGAAAGTTTTGAAGACGACAGTAATTTATCAAATAAATAAGAAGAAACGAAAACTTTCGAGAATTAAATTGCGTCAGTTTGTCGATCGGTGTGCTTTATTGGTTCTACTCGTGTGTAAAATCTATATCATAAAGCAAATAAAGAAGCCCTAAGCCGTGAATTAGACTGTGATTAAACACTTCGGACATTTGAGAAGATTCGAGAAATGTAGAAAACACTCGCCTGTGATACATACACTGATATGAATAAATGCGCTATATAAATGAATGAATTTACTTATTTGTCTGCTACCAACGTGGTCTTAGTACTCTTTTTAGTGGCTACGAAACTAGTAATTGTATTGGAATATGTCAAGAGTTACTTATCTCACCTTGTACACGATATCCTCATCCGAAAAGGTGTTCACTCCGACTTCACTCGCCATCATTACGCAGCCCTGTTGAGTGATACAATACCGGGAAGGACGCAAGCCATTCCTATCGAGTACGGCGCCCACATAACGGCCGTCAGAGAACGTAAACAAAGCTACAAGGATCAAAACAGATAGCAGTAACAAAAAGAACAGAGCAATAATTATTTTTATTTATAAAAACGTAAAAATTATTAAAAATTATTTAGAATTAAATAAACAAACGCATTCGAGCATTGGCTGATCTTCAGGTTATGAATAGCTAAAAAGAAAACTGCAGTTTACATTCATTTGAAAACAGAATATAAACTGCAATTTTCTTTTTAGCTATTCATTTTTTAACCTAAAGATGAGCTAATGCACGAAAACATTTGTTTTTTAATTGTAAATAGTTTTTAAAAGTTTTTACCTTTCTATAAATAATTTTATCTTGTTTTGTTTTACTTAAATAAATAACTTATTGATTCCTCAAATCGAAGTATTCCAGGGCTTGTTACTATCTTAAAGTGATTTATCATGTTTATTTGTGCTTAACTAGCAAAAAAGAAAAAAAAAACACTAAACAGATGATGTGCAGCACTGTCCATGACTAACGACACAAAACATTCAGCCTCACAGTTTAAGGTCACAGGCATGGAATAGATTAGTTTAACCCAAAACATCAAGATTCAAGTCAAATGTTTGCTTGAGGCTTGCGGATTGGGAGTAGGCCACTGCACTACGGACACCTGACTAGATTAGCTCATTATAGTATTTCGGGTGTGCAACCACTATAATTGTTATATTTTCATATTTTAATTGCACATCACTGCAAAGATTCTGAAAATAAACAATGCTGTTGTTGTTGTTGTTTTATCATGTTCTGGTCACTTCCTGTGTGCTTTATTACTATTTATAATATAGATAGGACCCTACGCGCGCTCTGATTGGTCGAAAATCTATGTTTTATCAGAGTTTATAATATAGATAGGACCCTACGCGCGCTCTGATTGGTCGAAAATCTATGTTTTATCAGAGTATAGAACATAGAAAATGCGTGTTTTATTGTTTTTCGCCACCGGCCAACATCTTTGTTAGAGATGGCGGAAAACATTTTATTTGAAGACACTTATGATGGAGCTCTCTGCAAAGCAAAAGAGAGTTTTAAAGACGACAGTGATTTATCAAATAAACAAGAAGAAGCGAAACTATCGAGAGTTTAATTGCGCGGTCAGTTTGTCGATCTGTGTGCTTTGTTGTTTCAACTCGCGGCGTGTAAAATCTATATCATAAAGCAAGTAAAGAAGCCTAAGCCGTGTATTACGCTGCCTGCTGCTCGTGTTTTCTACATTTCCCTCGTGTTCTCAAATGCCCATTGTGTTTTACCACAGAGTAATACACGGCTTCGGCTTCTTTTATTTGTTAAATAAAATTATTTTTCTACTTAACAAAGGGAAGCGTGCATGTTATTATACAGTTATATCTTTTTATGAAACTGTAAATTCTCCCAGCTTTGAGACAGCCAATCCTATCGTGCCTCATAGAGCTATAAAAACACATGTTGACCAATGAAAACGCTCGTACTGTTCAAATTATTTTATAAGTAGCTATTTATCATTCTTGGTTTACGGTATTCACATATCATTTCGCGATTTTTAAAGCTGTTAGTACTTTTATTAAAATTGACATTTTGGAAGGACTATTAGATTTGATAATTTTGAATAGTACTTTTTTGTGTGTTTAGAAGACTTTTTAAATATTTGCAATGTATCAATACGCAAGTGTTTAATATCACTCTATTTCATTTTAGCGGTCTCAAGAGATGGTTACCTTTTGAAGATATCCAAGGCGCTTCAAGCTTTAAAGTGAAGTGTATTTGTGTAAATTAAAACTGAAATGTATATAGAAATAAACGTTTTCCTTGCATGCCTTTAAATTGTATTAAGATAAATCCTTGCGTATATTTGGTAAAGTTAGGAACACCAAGTCTCTGGCCATTTTTGACTTAGTAAATTTCAATAAATACAAATTACTGTGATGAGGTTTTGCCGTGGTTGCGTTTGCAGTAGAGTTTTGAGCGATCCTCGCGGACTGCTCTCAAGCAACGTGCCATCTCGCATTGACAGCTGTTCAACCAGTGTAAACACCGATGCATCGGTATATATATACCGATATATTATATATATCGTTATATATTCGGTTTGGTACAGGGTAGCGCAGGACAAATTAAGGGAGACAGCAGGTATTAAATGATTTCCTCGTATACTTCCTCGACCGTCGCCCTTTTCAGGAGTTTAACTCAAACAGAATTATCTACGGATTTTGTCCTATCATTAACATCCCATCATTTGTGCTCTCCATTTTACATATGAGTAAAGGTCAACTGCTAAAACATTCGCCTTCACAATTTATTGCTAATTAAGTTAAGATTGAAACCTCGAGTGTCTCATAAATATTTTTGAAAAGAAAGTAATCTACAGTTAGAAAAAAAAGCTTTTAGAAGTTTTGGCGTCCCCCAGAGCTCGTCGCATTAACTTTTTCCATTTCAAAAGCTCTTTCTAAATAATGTATCACATTTTTTTTGTTATTTTAACCGTTTATCTCTGATCTATATCCATATGGTTTTTATTGTAATGACTAAATAATGTTAACATCAAGGTCAGCGCACTTAAACGTTTTTTCATTAAAGAACCAATAAATGTGATATATTAAGTTTGAAAATAAAACAAATTTATTATACAATTATGATGATGCCGTAAATCGGCGAAAGCTCGGAAAGTTATAAAAACTTAGAACCATTTTAGTTAACAGTAACTCTAGGAATTTTTAATTTTTACAATTTTTCAACAGCTTTTGAAGGACAACATCAAATATATACATATACAACAAAATGAATACCAACTAATTTTCATTTACGTTGATCTAAGATAGATTAAGAAATCGTGTTTTAAATGTGTTTTATCCTTGGTATTGCTTGGTATTGAATTGATTCTTTTATTTTGCTCTAAAATCCAAAATGAACTCTCAAATTGGAAATGAACTGAAAGTTTAGAAAGGATTAACATCATTGACGTACAAACAGCTAACGCTCTAAACGGCGATAATCGAACTTCTCAACGGCTAGGCCCTGATTATAGGGAGCGGGCCTGGCCCGGTTGAGCGGGCTGAAACACGACCTTTAGGCCATGATTATAGGAAGCGGGCTGAAATACGACCTTTAGGCCCTGATTATAGGGAGCGGGCTGAAACGCAACCATCATTCCGGTATTAAATGATACCAGCCAGCCCAAAAAGGGCTACAAAGTTAGCGAGAGTTTTGTACATTTGTTTACAATATGGCGGAGTTGCGAGAATTTTTCGCTACATTTGCTGAATAATATATTTTTTAAAACAGCATTTGAGACTGAAATTCCCAAAACAAATTCGAACTTTCGGCCTCAGCTCCATAATTAGACATTGTTTTAAAAAAGAGTGGACAAATAAATTGAATATGCCAGCAACTGTCAGTCCACGTGCCAGCCCCGTTGTGCAATTATATGAAAAATTTTCAGCCCGCTTTGCCGGGATCCCGGACGAGTGTCACCGAGATCTCGGCAAACCGGGCTGATAATCTTCCATGTAATCGCAAACCAAATTTTTACAGATTTCATGCGGACAGCCGGGATCTCGTTTGAAAAAATTCAGCCCACTCAACCGGGCCGACCCTTCTCATGTAATCGGGGCCTAGAGTTGATTAAACCATGTTTGGCATGCTGTGTGTAAATCCAAACCGTAAGGGTGACTCACCGATTAATGAAAGCGGTTGCGTAGGAATTCCATTGATTTGGAGAGCATTTTTGCTTGTTAGTGTTGGTAAGCCAATTATTAGGTCCCTTGTATAATTGATTCAATTTAAGTTCAGTGTTTTGTTGACTTGACGTTGACTTGTTTTCAATATTCGTATAACTTAGATAGTACTTTAGATATTTTTTGATGAAACTAAAACTGTTTTTTAATAATATTGTTTTTCTTTTTGTCTATTCCCAAATGCATTAGCAAAATTAACTTCAATCGAATGAAAAGCAGCTTTTTTCACTTAATTTCTTTTTCTTTTTTTTTGTTTCTTGCTATGGTTTTAGATTAAGATATTTCTTTTCTTGAATAATAATCAATTGCCTTTGTTCATTAGTGATGCATTTAGTTTTGGTAACGTTGTTATAATATCAACGTAATGAGTATAATCGAAGCAGTTGGACAGGACAACTCAGATATTTATCATAATGAATTCTACAAGTAGTTTACTGTCCTTTCAGAAGTTTTAACAGTTTTGAAAAGTTTAGAACTTTGCTACCCTGCCCGAAAAACAACGGAAGTATATTAAGAGTTAGTTTATCTTCCCTGTTCATTTTGATTAAAATAGAGCCAAAGTACTCTCTTTTTTATTAGAATATTGTTTCTCGGATCGAGGCTGAATATTTTTACTTCTTTTTACTTTTCAAATTTTCTTTTCTATTAAAACAAAGATTTAGATATAATATTTTCAAAACCACTGCAATGGGGTCAAAAACCGTCAACCAATGCAGTCCAGTACCAACATTTTGCAGTGACCGGGTGTCGTGAAGAGTTTATCGCTAAATTGTTATGAGATATATGGTAATATAAGATATACAAAGGTCTGTTGAATAGATCTTAAACTGTGATTATGAGGAATACCTGCTCCGGCATCACTTTATCTTGTTAACCTAATACGCGAAGATGATCATAAGCAATCCATCAGTCTGACCCTGACAATGTTTTCACTGATAGATTAATAATAGCAGAATGTTCAGTATCCGATGCACGGCAAAACAGGTTTTATTCTCGTGTCTTTTTAGCATACAAATATAAAAACCTTAAAACTTTGCCATATCTAGTCTTTCATTGTCTTTTATAAACGATAGATTTAAAACCAATCAAAGTTAAACCATTTCCTTTGATTTATGTTATATTTGTTATTTCATTTGTCCAATTTAGTATAACAACCAGTAAAATTTTGCTCAGGCTCGATGTTCTTATTTTTCAGCAATTTGACGTTCAAAGTGTTTTTTTTTTTTTTTTTTTGTGTGCCATATAAAATCATGCCAACCAGTATTTGTTACCGTTGGAGTTTATTAGTATTAAAATAAGTAAGAGTGATTGCTTGCTGCGTTTCATCATTGTTATAAATGGATTTTTTCCTTAGCATTTTCATTTCAGTCTCAGATTGTTCTTAATTTATTGTTCAGGCAATTTGAGCCTCGCTGTTCTTATTAAGTTTGTTTTTATAAAAAAAAAATTATATCTCGGCCACTCTAAGCACAGTCAAGAAAAACTGAAGCTTGTTTTCCTTCAGTTATGTTAATTTTTTTATTAATCGTTCGTTCTACTGACAGTTAAGAACTGGTTCGATCAGTTAGGTAAGCAATTACACGGAAATGCTATTTGATAATTTCTTATTAAGTTTTTCACCGACATCATGGAGGGAAGACTGCTTACTTATGTTTCGGACTGTGGCCCTTCGTCGCAAATTCGCTCCACAGTCCGAAACGTCATTTAACATTCCTTTCTTCAAGACGGTGTAAAACTTAATGATTTACCAAATTGTTTCCCTTTAAACACCGGTGACCTAGCTGCATCCATTTGTGACAGAAAACAGATTACTTAGAAATAAGGTTTAAAAGAATTCGGTTTTTCTTGAAAACCCAATGTTTGATATCAGACTCGCGTTTTGACATACAACTATAATGGAAATGCCTTTTTTGTTTGAAATTCTGAAATAATGATAATGTACAGATTTTGGAAATTATAAGAATTTTTTAGGAAACATATACTAAGGCTTGAACACGAGACCACTTTGGTTTCACTGCTTCCACCAAAAGAGGACCTTTTTTGAAACTATTATTTAAAAATTACCTAAGGCTCAAAATGTCAAGATCTTATGAATCGCTAGGCACGGGGAAAAAAAATATGATCCTTATAAAAAAAAAGTGTGTATGAAAATATGAAGATGTTTTGGTAAGATTTTTTCATTTTTTGAACCAATGAATATCACTTACTCTATTGCGAAAACAGTTTTTTACATATTTTAATCATCCAGGAACCTAGATCTTCAGACAACCTTTTATTTTCAAATTTGATATTTTTTTATGAAACTAAAAGTCTTGTAACACAGACCAATACCAGAGGTAAAAATATCTTGCCCATTTGTTATCAATACGTTTTGTTAATATAATTAATTTTCATTTGAAAATTGCCAAACTTAAATAAAGTAAATGAGTCAAATACCTTTTCAGGCAATTACGAGTAACATTTCTTAAGCAATAGTTTTAAATTAAAATGATAATAAAAAAGGCAATTAAGATAAACCTTTGTTTCGCTTTTGTTCCAATTTTCCATGGTAAATTGTCATGATCGTAAGTAATGTGGCGATAGGTAAGTGATGTATTATTTGAGGTAAGTCGTTTGCTGTTCTGGTTCTGGTTAGTGGCCTTCATCATCCATCTCCTGTGTGACACGAAGGCAAAGGACTTGTGTGAGTATTATCTTGTTTTTGATATTGTCTGATATTGTTTTTATGTAGTGTTAAAACCAAACATGGGGCTTAAATGAACAAATTTATCAATTATAAATCAAAATAGAAACACTTTATATTTTCTGTAGAGTTTTTCCCAAAGTGAAATATTTACTTTACTCCAAATTTACTTCAGAATTACAGAAATCAAAACAATCTCACAACAAAAGTAAAGCTAAACTATTCTTATTTGCGAACTAACCATGCATTCCAAGATATGCATGAATTTGGTTTTTAGCTGTTTTATTATGAAAGAGAGTCATTGACTTACCCTGGACGGGACACTAATCCATCGTAGGTTAGCTATTAGCAGATTACCAAAGAAAAGAAGTTTATGCGATGATTTGGCACAGCCGAGGATCGAATCCGAGTCTTTGTAGCTAGAAGGCATAGACTTTAGCTTCCAATTGCACCTACCACGCCGGCTGGTTCAGTTCATTATTGTATAGCGGCCTCAGATACATATTCTGGATGTAACGCAGCAAAATTGTCTTCATATAGAACTTTCCATAACAAAAAATTATATTGATTTATTTTCGTTTAAACAAAAGAAAAACAACTTTCGTTACAAAATTTACTGGCTCTTTCCCAGTCGATTGTGAACGCTTGTACGTAAAAAGGTCTGTAATAGTGAGTCAGTAGCTAAAGTTTATTTTTAGAGTTTCTCTGGTTTATTTGAGCGTTGAGAAGTTAAAAAGCAAGGTAGAAAAATTATTAATGTTAGAATGTATATGCGGCAGTCTCTCGCAGCCAGAAAATAAACGCTTACTGACACCCGGCGTTAATATGTTTTAACAGTTTCTATATTTGATTCTAACACCGGTTGTCTGACTTGTGACGAAATGTTCAATGCTCCTTTCCAGTTCTAAAACTAGATGAGGGTTTTTGATAATTTTCACCTTTGCACAAGAGTTTCACTTTCAAGTGGAAAAAAATTGATAACCGTGCAAGGAGACATTTTTTTTCACAAACTATAATAGCTGCATAGCCAAAAACTGATCGTCTTAGATAGTTTTCGAGCGCCGGAGGCCCAAGCAATCTAGTGCGGTCCATGGAGTGTTTCCCTGAGAAATTTTACTGCTCTAGGGAGGGACGCGAGGGTCAAATAGGGTAACAAAGTTTGGAGGATAGAAATAATTCGAATAAATTTATTATGATAGGATTTTATCTTGACGTTGAAAGGATATAGGAAGGAGGGGGGGAGGGGGTCGTTTGCACCCCTCCACCTCTCGTCGCCTTTAAATTTTTGAGGAATTCAGAGTCAAAAGATATTTGAACTTTCATAGGTACAAAAGAAATTTAAACTTTCTCAGTATTTGAACTTTTTAGGTTTTTATCAATTGAAATACTCTGTGTTTTTGAAGCTAGTATATTATGTTGACGTTTTTTATTTATTGATTTAAAAAAAAGAAGAAACAAAATCTTGACATTGCGACCTTAGATTCTGTGCTATGAATTACATTTATGTTTTTACTTGTTTTACTTAGCATTTTAACAGAAAAGTCAGGACTCTTACTGAATTACTTATTGTTTAGTACAAAAGTGAAAACAAGTTAAAGACTGACTTAACAGTGGAAGTGGGTAAATATTGTATCAAATACAAAAATAGAAATAAGTAGTTTGCATAATAAAAAACTTGTTACATTCTTAAAAGTTGCGGGTGTCGTTCCTTTATCGACCTTAGCAACCAGTTACTGTTCAAAAGCATGGCACTTCATTAATATGATAACCAGAATCGTAATGAAACAGTCCAGTTGTCAATGAAACAATCAGATGATCACCCTTGTTATTACTCACTTTTTAATAACTTTTTGATAAAACATTGTTAATTTTCTAAAAATCCGAGGGTTCGGAACCATTTTATACACATATCTCCGCATGCACCTCTCCCGTGGATCAGGATAGAGTGCTAAGTACGCCTTAACTTAAAGCTGAGAGTCCCGGCAAAATAGCAATTTTATCGTAACCATGCTTCGCAAAATATTCAATATTGAGAGAAAAAGTTAGTGTTACAATTTTTCCTACCGTCGGTTTCTGTGTTTATTGTACTCGTAGGCAAGTTTTAAGGCAAGATCCTAGCGAGTATGAACTGAACCTTAAGTGGGGCATTCGTCTTTTTTGTATTCTGCGAATATAATCGTTTTGTTATTTATTCTACAAGCATATCAGGACCACTGATAATGAAAAGATATGGCTAAGCGTGTCACCTTGCCGTACAAGGCCCTAAATCCTCAAATTATAACATTAAAGGTCAAATAAACCCAAATTTAGATTTTCTCTTTTTTGAGTCCAATATGTTTAGTAAGTATGAAACAAACAT
>JAOBAY020063453.1:0-12592 GCA_025331085.2 Zoanthus sociatus
AGAGTGGTTTTTACCACTCTAAGTGCATTCACTTTAGCACTTATTTACTCTTCTCTTTTTACAATGACAGTACAAATACAATAAATGTCGAAAATAAAACGGTATATTGTCGCTATAACAAATAGTGTACTCGCTTCACTCACTTTCTAAATAGAAATAACTAGTATAATTATACTTAAGTGGTTATACACGTTTTTTAGGCTCCAAGAAACTTAACTGGTTCTTAAAAAGAAAGAGTATGTACTTTTTTTTCTCAAGCGCGTTATAATGAAAGAAAGAAAAAGCAATGAGTCCTACAAATTGTTCTCGTAAAATTTTCACGTATTTTTTTTAGTTGCAATGATAATTCCATGATTTTGTACTGTAATATAACAAAATACAGTTCTCGGCCATTCCTCATCCTCGGCTGTGTTCTAAGCATGTTCTTAAATTTTGGCCGATTTCAGCCTGATGTTCTGATGATAAAAGAGCGAGGTTCTTTATTTAAAAAAAGAGTGTTGCTTATTGATAACAAGATGTATAGTTTGACTCTTTAAAAACCTGAGGCTCTCTAGGAGACTATCCCTAACAGACATCAGTAGAAGGGATAGCTAATCTTCATGCCAGCAATATGGTTTCCCTAGAACTAAAGCTATCCCTCTTACGGACTAAAAACTAGAACAGACAAACTTTGCAGATCTTATATGAGCGAATCTGGCCCTCCCTGGAGAGAAAATCTTTTCTAGGAGGAATACTCCTGGTACATTTGACAACCCCACATAACCTTTATGGTTCGGTAGCGTAAAAGGTGTTCATAGAACTGTTATACTGAACTGTCTTATACTTTTCCTCGAGAAAGTTTACCCACCTATAGCTAAAACGAAATTAGTTTAATATTTAACTAAGAAAAACAGATAAAAACTATTTAACTGTATTCGTTTAAAAACTGTAAAACAGAGATCAGCAGCAACGAAAAAGCTATAAATTTTATTTCTTTATTTGTGATTCTCGAATCAAAGTTGTTAGTCAGTAAATACTAACCGTTGGCTCAGTTGAAAGCTGGTGTCTTTCATGTTTAGGGGATCGAAAATAAATTTCTTCATCCATCCATCGAAATCCATCTGTCCCACCGTTTTTGCCAGAACTTGTCCCAGCAAGGAGTATCCGAAGTTGCTGCAGAAAATAGTAAACAAGGAGAGTCACAAACTTTGACTGTATCCCTTTGCACTTTAAACTTGCCATGGTGGAATATCATTTCGACATTCCGTGGATGGATGCCATAACTCAGCATAGAAAACAGATTTTGTGCAGATTGCACTAGGCCAAAGTTAATTACGTTCCTGCGTCTAGCGGTTCATTAAAGGCGACGCCAATCGTAGTGTTAAGAGAATGAGTCTTTGAATCCCCCTTGTTGGGACATGCAATCTATCGCAGGTTAGCCCCCATCAGAGTGTGGTACTCACTTAATTACAGTTCTCGGGAAAATAGAAAGAAGAGTAAGATTTGACGGAAAAGAAGGTCACACAAATATTAAAATCTCGGGAGATCCGGAACCAAACTGGGGACCTTGTGCTTAGAAGACAAAGATCTTAAAAAGTAAGCCAATCACGTCGCCTAGCAGATTGTACTATGTACCCAAAAAATGTTACCCGAGCTTTTTTTTCGGGAATAAAACAATTAACCATAACCGGCAAAATGTATGTGGTCACTGCTATACCCATAACGTTAACAAACTATGGCTATGTACAGACCGCAGAGCACATCTAAAGTTTCATTAACACGAAACGTTATCGTTGAGGTTATCACTAAAATTTCTTTTTAGCATGCATCACTAATTTCAGAACCACAAACTTAGTAAAATCAAGTCTTGTTTCACAGAAATGGAGAATGTGCTTTTGCAGAATGTACAAAACTACAGTTATTATTAATTGGACTTGATGATTTTGTATGCTGTTAATCACCGAATGTAACTAAAAAAACCCAGATATTTTGCAATAATTATCTGGTAAGAGTAACTTAACAGGAGGATTCTCGAAAGACGTTTTGTTATATGAAAGTAGATTTTTTCGCCGGCTTGGAATTTGTTTCTAAAAAAACTTTTTTCTTTAAATCCTGTTTATTTAAAAGTGGCAATGTAGAGTGAAAACTTTAAAACACTTCATGCTAAGTGGGCTAAGAAGAAGCCTGCTTTAAGTTACCTATAATGTGGCTCTGTACCACTATAGGTATTATTACTTGGACTTGATGATTTTTTAAGCTTTTAATCACCGAATTTAACTACAAAAAACAGGTATTTGCAAGAGGAGGATTCTTGAAAGAAGTTTTGTTATATGAGAGTGGATCGGAAAAATTTGCCTGCTTGGATTTTGTTTCTAAAAAAACTCATTTTTCTTTAAAAAGATTCTGTTTATTTAAAACGAAGAGTGTCAATGTAGAGTAAAGAATTGAAACATGTCACGCTGAGTGGGCTGAGAAGAAGTCTGCTTCAAGTTACCTATAATGTGGCTCTGTACCAGGCTGACGAAGGAGAGACACATTCTTGATCCTTTCAAGCATTGTGTCGTAATCGTGAGGACACAAATTGGTTTTGTTTCGTGGTGGATAGCACGGGGCTTCTCGCGGCAGTCCAGAGCGCATGCTTCCTAGTTCCCTATGGTCATAAACAAGGCCATATAGTTGGTGCTCAGTTCTTCATATAAAACCTTATATAATAAATCATCTAGGTATCCAGGCCTGGTCATGGGAGGGGTATATAGAGAAAGTGATCAATCCCAAAAGCAGTACTTTCGTAATCCATCCCAAAATACTTTGCAAAATGATATTAGCTTCTGGGCGGCTTCCTACGACCAATAGACCATTTTCGCATTGCAGATGCCCCTAGCTTTAATAACGGATTCAGTTTTTGTAGTGTTAGCCTTGTTTTGTTGTTAAGTATTCGAAAATACATGAGAGAGAGAGTGACAAGTCACACCTCCAATAATACACGTTGTTGCACATAGTGTAAAACTACGTTGGTAATTAGAAATATTTAACTTCATATTGAGGCTAAAACTGGAAAACCTGAGTCCGTTGTCATTGAAGTTAGCGGCATCTGCAATGCGAAAATGGTCTATTTTAACCATGGTTAAACCATTTGAAGCTTTCTTGTTTACCAGGCGCTGTGAACGCAAACAGCGAAACTGGCTCAGACGAGGAATGTACATGGCTGTCATGTATAGATTCTGCTTGTAAGGTTAAATCAAGATTAGTGTTACTGCTAAACACACTTCGCAAGATTGTTTAAAATCTGAGCTGATAACAGGGAGAGGAACGGTCAAAAGCGTGCAATCGGGTCTAAATTTAAAACCACGGTTAAAAGTTGTCGCGTGAAGCCGCCCACACTTTTGTTAAATCAATTTTGAATTTACAGGTATTTTGCCATTAGCATGATTTTCATATTCTGTAATTGCACTCTTTTAGCCAACCAATCACAGTGCAGAAAAGACTACAACAGCCAGTCAGAAAAGACGAAATATATAAGCAAAGTTGACAAACAACGAGAATAAATTTTAGTAACTATATTTCGATTGGCCACACCGATCTTCATCAGGTTAAAAGGATATTTTTACACAAACAAAAGTTAAATATAGGGAAAACGAAATATATTTCAAGCTCGCATAAAAATTTTAAAAATTTAAACGGTTGAAAAACAATAAACGAAGTATAACATGTAAATAACAAATATAAGCAGTAAATTATACAAAAAAAAAAGGAGAATAAAAAAGTAGAAAATGTAAAAATTACAAATCATATCTAATGTTGAGTCCATGGACTTTCTACTTTTTTATTCTCCTTTTTTTTTTTTTTTTTTTTTTTTTTTTAATTTTTAAAATTTGATTATAAATTTGTTTTTAAGAATTATTTTTTTGTTTAATTTGTCCGGCAAGTATTGAACGAAAAAAAAATTTCTAATTTTTTTTCCATGGACTTTATAATTTTTTTTTCTCCTTTTTTTTTTTTTTTTTTTTTTTTTGTATAAGTTGTCAACTTTGCTTATATATTTCTTTTATATCATTATTATTTGGTTGACTTGGTCCGGCAAGGATTGAACGATACAGAAAGTTGTACGCGGGTTTTGCTATAAAATTAGAAAAGACGAAACTGGTCAATACTGATGTTCAGTGTTATTTTTGCAAAAAAATAACAGTGTTGCAAACTGCAAAAGACAAATAAACTTGACAAGAAAAAACTAAATAACTACATAAAAACATTAAAAACATCATGTTTGTATTAATTGGCTCATAAAAAGTTGTTTTGAAATGGATAAACTTAGTTGGTTTTCGAGGTTCGTGTCGTCTAATTTTGGTCATGAAATCATAGTCATGGCTTCTAAACGTGAGCAGTTTCGACAACTACGCAAAATTGCGCGCCATGTAAGGTGGCAGTGACTATTTAAGCAGCACCAAAGATCAATTATTCGCTAATATAACTTTACTTTCCATTTTACTTTATAACTTTTCCTTCTATGTTTGCGTAAACAAAAAAACAAACAAACTGAATTGTACGTTCCAAACAGCTGTTGCTTCAAATTGTATTTGGAAAGAACGCCTCACTGTAACTACAGAACTCACAAATTCGTTAATTACGGGTTAGAGTTATAAGCGGATGAGAGTCTTTAATTCCCCCCTGGACGGGACACTAATCCATCGCAGGTTAGCTTCCAGCAGACGCTGGTACTCATTTACCTACCCCGGAAGCGGATGGAAAGTTAGGTTAGCTTAGGCGGAAAATATAGTCACACGAATATTTAAATCTCAGTAGAGCTTACCAACCGCGCTTACCAATTCTTTTGACAAGGAATTCGAGTTTGTTGGGCTATTACTTGTAACTACATTGGTTCTAAACCATCATCAGTTCAGGATGGTTTATAAATCGTCATTGTTTAGGAGAGAGCACTGCCGCAATTTGACAGTAAACAAGGAGTTTATGCAATATTAAACCATGACAATTTAAAACGAAAAGCATTGGTATGGCTTGTCTCATTAAAGGTCTTAGAAGCAACCTTTGTGGGGGTGAAAACAAAACGTCCTGTTGTAAGCCCTGTCTGCACAAGGTAGACCCCAGTGAATGAAATTTCGTCGGTGGATAGGAAAAACATCCCGGCATAACTTGGAGAGCTCAAGTTCAAATTTGATAATCATTGCCGCTAATCAAGTTAAAGGAGTTGAAGTTTAGAGCGTTAATCTTTGCGAACAATCTCAAATTGTTGTAAGAATAGCAATGTTTAAAAACATTGTGCTAAGAAGAACATTACTGACCTTAAAGTGATAGCGTGTTTTCTAAATGGATTACGAACAGCAAAACGTGGCTCCAGTTTTACAACCTCTTCGTCGAGAGAACGAAGCTGCCCCATACTGTGAGCCTTGAACAAAGCAAGAGCCTGCAAACATGGTCGAAGCCCAATGGAAATCAATGATTACCAAGATCTGACTGAAGTTTGAAAAACAAAAGAAAATAAGCCTTAAGACTTTTTGATTACCGTAAAAACCTTTGATACACTGGCAATTGGGAATATAGTTGAGGATGAAGGAATTTTTGGAACTGCAGCTGACTTGTTGAGTGCTCCATACGTCTTGCTCCAAACAACTTTGTTGTTGTAAACGATATTTGTTGCTATTGCTGTCTAAAAAATATAAATTATACATACTTTTTTTACAGGAGGAAAAACGGATAGATGAATATATGGATAAATGGATAAAAAAAAATAAAAAGATGGATGGATGGAAACTGACATGGAAAGATTGATAGAGGGGTCGATGGAAAACCGAAAGATAGAAAAACAGATAGAAGGATAGAGACAGAAAGATGGATAGATGAAAAATTGATAGATGGGAAAATGGATATATGAAAAATAGATAGATGGAAAGATGGATATATTGATAGATTGATCGATGCAAAGATTAATAGATAGAAAAATGGTTAGATGGAAAGATGAAAAGATGAATATATGGAAAATAGATAGATAGATAGAAAGAAGGATAGACAGGCACACAGATAGATATACTGGGTTCGTTAAATGATGCATGTATATGTATATGTATACACGTTGTACGTACATACAGAAAAACACTAAATAAAATTATCCTTACCCTGTTTTTGACCAGATTTACAGCCCTTTGTAATAAAGTATCGTGAGACTCAAGGAGGTCACGTATGTTTGGTGGAAGTGGTTCCATATTTATTACGTGATGTTTGAGGTAGCATGTCTTGGTCTTTGGAAGAGGATCTTCAGTCTCACTCTAAAGAAACCAAAGTTAATGCGAACCAGCAAAAGCTGATATTGACTATAGAACATCAATCGCAAAAAAATGACTGGTCTTATATAAATCTATTTCATATAGGCGGGCAGAGTTGCAATTGGTAGCAAAGCTTAAGCTTTGGGTGCTTTTTCAAGTTACAAGAGCACTTCCGAGCGCAAAAAAGTAGTAAGAAATGTAATCCTGCATATCTGAATGAGAAAGATGCTAACATGTCTAAATACAGAGCAAAGAAAATGTAACAGCAAACACCAAGGCAAACTATTTATTACACATTGTATTGTATACTCCACTATAATGAAAACGGCTTATATATATGAATATGAATATAATAAATATGAATAATATGAATAATAAATAAATATGAGAAATATATTCGAAGCTTTCAACTACCCACCCACGTAATATTACCGCCTTTATATCGCCCCATGTAAGGTCATCCAGAGCACTACTGGATGCCGGATGTCTAGTTCCCGGATGCCGGATGCTAAGAGCGTGGATGCTGGATGCCTTCCTGGTAGTCAATCCGGATGCCGATACAGAAATCATTTTAAAAAGTTAGGCGGCTGTTTGACCATCGAAGGCTATGAAAACGCTTTGTAGCGTGGTCTCAAATAAAAAGAACAGAGACGTATGTCGTACTTCAAAGCGTTATAATTGATCTTATTCTCGCACATTGTAATACACACGAAACAATTATTTTTCTGAAAACGAATGGCTAAATACACTGTGAGGTCTGACAAATTATAGTAATTCATTCAGATAATACTTCACAGGAGCTTCGCATACAGTACAACAATCTAACCTATTATCTACAGTAATCGTTACAGAATCGTTATAATGTAAAAATCGAATTATTCGGCTCATAATTTTCTAAAAAACTTTACCATTCTCTTATCACCGTGATCAATATCACCGTTACGTGAGTCAGTCAATCACATATGACCACCACCAGTTTCATCCGACTACCAGCACCACAACATTCACTGTTTTAACCATAATCATCATAACTACTCCTGTCATAATCATCATTTTCATCACCACTTCATTACTACAATCATTATCATCATCATCATCATCACCACTGCCTTTAAAACGATATCTCCACCACCACTAAAATCATCATGTTTGAATTTCTTTAGGTGTCTCCCCCTCAGTTTACCATCAAAAACGCTTTTATTTTTTCCTCTTAAACTGTCCGTGATTAAAATGCAAACTCAAGGCACAGGCACATTTACTTACATGTTTTGAAACGCTATTCATTTAAGTACTGCTTAAAGATTTTTGCAGCTCTTTAGCGAAAGGCACTACAAAGACTGACAGAGCCGCTGGACTATATAAAAATTGATCATTCCCTTCAAGGCTTGATATTGTGAACAACATGCCACTTTCGACCAAATTTGACCGACAGGCCACTACCGTTATAGCTTCAGTGGCTACATGTCTAATTAGAAAACGATAATCTCAAATAGCACTGTTGAGCTAGCTGGCGAACAAAATTTCTGAAGTTCTTTCAATGTTAAGGAAACAATGGCTAAAAAATTTAGCTTTTGCCGACACTTTGCCGTAGTTAGTCGCGGATTATGCTAGAGCATTACTAGAGCACTACTTACGACACATAGTCATCACCTGGATGATTCAAAGATGTTGACTTTCAGTTCAATATCTAAATACCATAACACCGTATCGCAAAAACTTTACCAGAGCAAATTTCATTGAAAATGATAAAGTCTTATGGTCAAAACGTTATTTTGCAACTTGGCGAACATACTTTCTCTGTTTGCGAATGAATAGAAAAAATAGTAACATAAGTAAACTTTAGCTTCTCTAGATTCTATTTCACGTGTATGAACACTTACGGTTTGGCTTGTGGCTCACCTGCTACAAAACCTTCTCGCATAAATATTAGCGGTGCCTGCTGCGTGTTAAAAGTTGGAATCTGGTCGTTCGACGACAAGAGGAACTTATGCCTTCTAGGCGCATTGTATGGTTCTCATTGACGTCCTGCGTATCCTCTTCATCATGCTGTTCGCCTCGTCATTTCCTTCTGATATCATGTCACCATTCGCATTCTGGAAAGGCGCAAGTCATCTTCTGGTGTCAGTGCAAAAGTACCGTCTTCAACAATGACGCGGTTAACCTTGCCTAGTATGCTTTTTTTTATGGGCTGATAAAGTAGGAAAAGTTCTGGTAGATTTGCATCTTATTGTCCTCGACACAACGTGCCATTTCGTAGGCCTATTTCACCACAGTGGGCATTTCATGGTCTGCTCAGATTCCACTAAAAATCCTTCGACGGAGTTGCACAGTCAGTACTCTCACGCTCAGAGTCTTCATCGTCCTCAGATGAAATCTTTGTAGGGGGACAAAACAGGGAAATCAGGTCAGTTACTCGTACAGCACCATTTCCAGAGTCACAAACATAGAGTTTCTTGTCCAGAGTTTCTTGTTTCTTGTTTCTTTTCTTGCCAGCGGCGCTTCTGAATTTTGTGCCCTTTCCTTTGCCATTTCCCTGCATCTAGTTCCGCCGCAATGAGAGTGACATTGCAAGGACTGTGCATGTCAATTAGATAGACGGCATGCTGTTCGCGGTCTCTTACAAAGAGTTTAATATAAAACAAATTCCATCAGGATATGTCAATATCTCTCCGCAATTTCGCCTCTAGAACTTGAATTTCAGTTCTGGTGCTAATGTAGCGCAATCTCCTTGTCTGGGATTGCCTCTTGCACATCCTTACGATGTAGCTCAACTGAAGTTTCAACGTCCCTTAATTCTGTTGTTGCTGCAATGTCATGAGTGATACACACTCCCTCATTTTGCTTCTGGAGCCATCAATTTTGTCTTAATGCCGTTGCAGCTGGAGCAAAAGTCTTGCGTTGATTAAATATCTAACTACGTTTATCCAGAGTACACGGACTTTATATTGTGAGGATAATCAGGTATATTGGGACTTGATATGGATACGGTTCGTTATCGCTGATCATAATGTTTATGAATGCCTTTTGTTTCGAGTCACGAAGACGAAGAAGAGGATGCCAATTGGTATACCACACAACAGAACATTGGACACACACAGATTTCTTGCGATAGCACTCCAAGCAATAGAAGTAGCACTCAGATTATGAAAGCTAAACAGCTAGAACATTTTTTGCTAAGCTTACAATGTCTTAAAAAAGGCCCTTTACATAACTAATTTCTCCATTATTTCTGCAGTAGTAGACACCCACTAGAAAACCAGTGTTCTCGTCTAAGGATGCTGCCCTCATTTCTCTCACCTGCGTTACAAATCCTTGAGTTTGAATGTGCCCCACTATTTCCTTTGTCAACTCTTTCACATCCTGGAAGGTCATACATTAGGGTTCTAACAGACGAACAAGTCCGTAGGAAGTAACGTACTCGACTGCGGGCTTCATTGCCATTTTGTCTGTTGCAATACAGGTCAAATATCCACAGACTTCTTCATTCTTGATAGCTAAACATTTTTTATCCAAACACATTAGGATACATAACAGTACATCATCAGCAATCATTTCGCTGACCATGTTTGTAGGAGGTGAATTTTTAGTGTTAGTTCAAGGATGAAGGAAACTGAATTATTATGAGTTGCTACATAATTCTGCGGTGTTTGGATGAAGGAAACTATAGAGCTGCAAACAATACAAACAAATCACAAAAGTTTTAACAATAAAACCTTTTACTTCGTGCATACTTTTCTATTTTTGTTCTTTTTATTATATATTACGCGCATTGGATGGATTCCGGATGCCGCTTACGGCTGGATGCTGGATGCCGTATGAGTGGATGCTGGATGCCTTTGTCGTGGATGCCGGATGCCCAAGTCCGAAAAATTGCGGATGTCGGATGCCGGATGACCTTACATAGGGCGACTTGTTTTATAAGAAGCTCAAAAATATGACAGTTTGTGTAGCAAATTTTCAAAAAAAGTATTTAAGGGAATGTTGTTGGGGTAAAAAAAAATTTTAAATATTTTCCATTAGTCCAGAGGAGGCAGATTTTTTAAAATTTTTTTCTCCGGCGTACAAAACGATAAGCACAGTTCTTTGCTAGAATTTAGGCAATTATTTTGAAAAGTGCTTGACGATGTCAGATCCATGCCTTTTGTTTGTCCGCTCGATTTGGGACAATTATGGGCGATCGAAGCAATCAATTACTTTCCATAAAATCGCTCCAATCGCTCCATTTACATCCATACTACTCGTTTCAGAAATATTTGGGACGATTGCGATGACCCGGACGACTTTATGGAACCACCTTTACTGTCCTTGACTTTATTTCAGTTTCTAAACATATATATACCGGGGATTATATATTCGTAATCTCGTACGCAGAGATTTGGCACTAAAGAGTGAGATCACTTCCCCCATGGGAGATCTGGGTTAAAGAGATTAATATATTCGTTACACAGGAAGTGCTATTACGTTGTTTTTAAAAAATATTAAAATGTTTCTACTGAAAGAAAGGAACTTCAGAGCTATGATTCTTCATCGGTTGCGTGTCTATTCTTTGACTATTCTCAATATGCTTCACATATAATACAACTTGAAACTCGCGCTGGTAACAACTTGCTCCGGTATAAAATTTTACTTCACATGGTATATGCCAGTTAGGGAACTAGTTTGGGTCTCCCTGATTCTAAGAAGAGGCAATATACTTACTTGCCCGCCAAGGATACTATAGGGAAGAGCGACTATATGGCATAGTAGCACGAAGTATATACCCTAGCTTGCTCCGCCCAAACACTCAATCGGGATATTTAATGAAGCCGAAACCAATTGTAGATTTGCACGCAATTTAGGTATCCTGCTGATGAGCAGTAACTATTGTTATTTTTAAAAATTTTTTAGCAGTATTCTTGTTATGTCTGCATGTTCAGATTCGTAATATCAATGTTGAAGCAAAAGTTCGCAAGGTTGTTATTAAAAGAACTTCGGGTTCGTCTGTAAAAGTCAATAAACAAAAACTATGGAATGAATTATTTGGATAAACATGTAAAGTAATGGAATCCACTACCCTGTGCATTAGTATCGCATTGTCTTTTAACACATTTGAGTTAAAACATGTGATTGTACAGGCCTTTTGTTCTAATCATCAACCTTGAAACTGCCTTAAAAAAGAACACCTTTCAGTTTTCTTAACACATTGATGGACTGAAAGAAACAGAAAATTACATACTTATGTACTCTGTGCAATGGTAGAGTTTGTTCACTTGATTGGCGTCTGTTGGTGATAGTTGTCTTCTCTGGCCCATCTTGGGCCCGCCGGGTTGTAGTTTGCTGATAGTGGGTAGCTTACCGTCCTTGCTAAAAAACCTTGGACCGTAATGAGTGATGGAACCATAATCATAGGGTTCCCCCAAGTGATCAATTTCACCGTGACTGTACTTGTCAAAATTGTTTTTCGCATCTACAGTAAAACAAGCATGTTATTTACTTTCAGATGATTCACTGTCGACATTTATTTTATTAGTTTACAACAATCAATAAAAAAAAGTAAAAAACAAAAATGAAGTTAACACTTGTTGAGCGCGGAACAAGGCGACTGAAACGTAATGATTAGTTGTAGGCATAACACTGACTCCCAGTTTACGGACAATCCGATGGGCTATACCCAAGTGCACATCCCTAAAATGGATTACCTTTAAAAAAACAATACTCACAATGAGTGATATTAATTAGATGTAATTTATACTTTAAGCGAAGAAACACGAGAGGACACGTCATTTTTTCAAATAAATATTTTATCGCATACCAGTGACCATCTGAGTTGCTGGAGTGCTGTCTAAATATTTATTTTAAAAAATGACCTGTCTTCTCGTATATCTCTCAAATTGATCACCCGAGTATACATTTTCGATTTATACTTGCATTAAATGAACCTAGTTTATTTCAATATATCATTGTTGTTTATATTCGCCTGACAGGGATGTGCCTACCCTGACCCTATCTCAGGTATAGTAAAAAATCATACCCTACCTCTAAGAAAACATGCGCTAAAAGCTGCCTAACCGTACCATTTCCATTAGTGTGCTTAAAGGACTGGCGTCACATCTGTGCTGATTGGTTTGTTAATGTCATAGATTTTATCATAACTCTCTCAACACCAGAAACTGTACCCTATCCTAGACAGTTAGATCCCTAACTCATGCTAAATTAGATACTCTATCGTAGACCTCACGCAAATATGATATCCTATCCCAGACTCTAGAGCTCAAAAATCATACCCTATAGGTCTTCGTCCAGTCTATTATTCCAGCTTCATATCTCACAAGGGACACCGCCCGGGAGTTAATCGCTTT
>JAOBAY020063464.1:0-12589 GCA_025331085.2 Zoanthus sociatus
GATGGATTAGTGTCCCGTCCAGGGGGAGTCAAAGACTCTTATCCGCTTAACACTACAGAAACTGCCTTTCAGGCTCACTGATATTTATGGTAGGGTTAAAAAGCCCACTACAACTTATTCTTAGCGTCCATTTGTTAGCTACATACTCTTTTATAAAAATCGTACTTTTTCCCCCAAGCCTCACGATTCTAAAAATTTTGACATTTTGAGCTTTTTATAATTTTAAAAGAATTCGTATGTTCTGCAGGTGGAAGACCAAAAGACAAATAGTCTAGTATTTTTAGACACTTTTAATCGATCAAAACGTATACTGTAAGTAAACCCAGGGAAACAGAGCAATCAAGCTCACTATTTTTTATGGTAGATTGAAGGGGTAAAGCCCCGCTACCAACAATGCCATAGTGCCCAATATCGTGGCTTCAAGTTAGCTACTAGCACATTTGTGCTATCCATACATGACGTTGATCTTTATTATATAGCTATGTCCCACAAGCACTGCGCGTTGACTACATCTTACTCAGGAAGAGGTGTAAAATCTAACTCTAAGACTAGAATAAATTGTTGTGATGAAAGTTGAGGGTACGAAGCACAATAAACCGTTCCCTGTCGACTTCGAAGCTGCCTCCCAAGTCGCCTCTCTCTCGAGTTACTCCACAAACACAGACAGTCACGCTTCACACGTTTATGATTATAGCCACATCCCACAAGCAATGCGATTTACCTACTGTATATGGTTTTCCCAATTCGCTTATGCTTACATTACACACATTTAAACGTAATAAATGTTCTTATATTCCTCCAGAGTTTCAAGACCTGTCTGAAGGCGGTGACTTAAATCAGCTGTACCCAAATCCTGTATACGACGACGTGTGTACCATGGCCACAAATGACGTACCTTTTAAGGGCCAAAACAAAAAGGGGCCCAAATTCGACAGTGATTCACAACGTTCCGTTAGCAATCCCGGTTACGACCGAATGATGATTAGCAGTGATGCCAACGAAGCAGCCAACAACTTTGGATATGAAATCTGCAGATCTGATCCGAATAACGGCGCTAACCCACTGTACGATTCTGCGGTACCAGAGGCAGGCAATAAAGACATAAAACTTCAAAACCAGCGTAATAGTGTTGATGTTAATCCTTTGTACGAGGTCTCCGATCACGTATCAGCAGCAAGTGAAACTATTTGGCGAACTAACGGTCAAAGCACTAGTGACTTATCATCATCAGCAAATGTTTCGAATATTAATCACAACCCAATCTATGAAGGCACACAAAGCGATTTTCAACCAACCAATGCTAGTTTTAAGCCTAATACTACAACCGGCGGAAATGAAACAGGTATCAATCCACTATATGATCAGGCCAGATCGAAGAATCCTTTGTATGAATGCAGTCACATCAAAGATGCGCAGTCGCACAACGATAAACTATACCAAGATGTTCAGACGGAGGCAAAACACGTGACGCATGCTAAGCGCAATGAGGCGCAGAAAGGCGTGACATCACTTTCACACGCAAATGAAGAACCTTTTTATAATATACTAGAAAAACCTAAAAATGTGAAAGGTTTGAGTAAGCATTAAGTTGATACAACTTCAGATAGTTTAGTTTTGATACTATGTGAGTGTAAAAATATACTCTTCTTGCAAACAATTTTTGCAGGTCATCTGAGCACATGCTGGACCATAATAAGGCGGCCTATAGAGACGCTCCAACATTTCTCAATGCGCACTCGGTATATTTACGTTGGTATATTTACCTCGTTATATTTACCATAACCTCAATTAGCCTAATAACGAGTCATAAACTACTTATTTAGAGACGAGGGGAATTCACCCACTGAACATAATTGTCTATATTAATTGTATTTAAATTTTGTTTAATTGGGTGTATCATTATTTGAAAATGTCTGGATTGCCAATAAAATAGATTAATTACATTTAAATTATCATCAATATCATAATTACTGCTTTTGTAGAAAAAAGGTTAAAGTGGCAGACTTAAATGTTTTGAATAAAATGTCATTTTATTGTTAAAGTAAACATGAAATTGAGGAAAAGATGTGAAAGTCTAACCATTTGCGATGTTAGAGCAATGGCAGTACTTTCTCCTCAATTATTTTAAGACCCTGAGTGTTGGTCCGTCGGGGAATCGAACCCGTCCGCATGATAGACTGGCACCTTACCAGCTAGGCTAACCAGGACGCGGCAAGGCCTGGGGAATTCGCCCACTGAACGCAATTAGACGCATAGCCGCGTGGATTTCTGATTGTTATTGCAAGACTAATCTTGACGGAGTTGGGCTGCCTGTGGTACAAGCTAGGCCTGTCCCGATTGCGCTGGAAAAATTGTCAGAAAGTGCTCAAAATATGGGGAAAAAGTGCTCAAATTGTGCTCAATATCCGTAAAAAGTGCTTCAAATTTAGAAATAGTGCTCCAAAATTTGCTCCAAGTTAAAATAGAATAGTATAAAAATAGAATAGAAGAGACTTTATATTTATTTGTTTCTAGCTGTGTTTGCACCATCAAACTACTTATGATGTGATTATACAGTTTAACAAGGTTTAAATGCAACAGCCAAGCATATAGTTTCTAAGTATAGAGCATTACAGTCATCTATTAGTCTCTCTTCGATCTATTGTAGCGAAGCATGACAGAAGCTTTAATATAATCTTGTAGAGCACTGTCTTGCTGGGAGTGAAAAACGCTAGAAAATAGACAATCAAACACTCGTTCCTGAGCGGCTGCTGAACTAGGCTGTATCAATAGTAGCCGCGTGACTATTGCCGACCAGAAGGGAAGGGTCTGCCTGTGAACAGCCCACCAGCCGACTTTATCATCTTCACTTGCCACTGTTACACCTTCCGCGGCAGCCAGATACTGGGGAAGTTCCCTTGCTAAATTTGCGATCGTGGCATTGTTGTTAGCAAAACGAAAATGTCTTAACTCCTCTAGTGTGGCTGCTGTTGGGCGGAGTGCTTGTACCTGTATAGGGCAAAAAAGACGTGCGGCTTTAAACGGTCTCACGGTGTCGTGGAATTCCACACTAAATTTTTGCTGGTAAAAATTCGGTCCTGGCCGAACGCAAGCTTTAGCTTGTGCCATAAGACGATTGAATAGAGCAGCATTGCCATTTGCGATTTCGCGAGCAACAGCCTCCGTGTTCGGGTAGTGGCCGACTGCAAAAGCGTATGCAACTGCCAAGAGGCGTTCGTAGCACGAAAAAATCAATAGCCCATCTCCTTCCAGGTAATATGTTGCTTTTATAAAATATCTCGGCATCGATTACAGCAGCCAGCGCTAAACGTAGCTTCTGGAGGCTCTCAGGGTCATCAAATATTTCAAACAAATGACTTCGATTTGTTCTGTAGGAGAACAAGGCAATCCAAAACCGTGCAAAGGAATCCAAAACTTAAAATTCGAAGTGAGATCCCACATTGTCTATAGTGTGTGAGAAACAAACAAAAAGAACCTCATATTTCTCACGGCGGCTCCATTTACGGAAGCGCCATCTCGCATACCACCAATGACAACCCTTGGACCAAGGTTATATTCTACTGCCAAGCAGGATATCAATCTCTGGCCAAGTTCATTTCCCTTAAGTACCTTTCAGAGATCTCCGTAAGCCCCGGCGACCGGCGAAAATCGCAGCCTAGTCGTCCTGGCCGCACCGGCTACTCAGATCCAAATAAAAAATAAATAAATACTTTATTTTGCACCCAACGGCAGCTTTGCCATTTGCGACGCTTACTTTCCCTTGGGTAAATACATTCGGAAATAAATAAAGTTTTCCTTAAAGAGCCAAGTGTTCAAAAATGTTTTTGACTAAATAAACTTGAAAGTTTCGTCGAGAATTTCGCCAAGCTTGAATCTGCTTGCACACATCGATCGAACGTTTAGTAAACAAAACAGGCTCAGATTGCGAGGCAGCGGTTTCCGACGAAAAGCACTCCATATAACCTCCCCCCTCGCACCAAAGGCGCATGGAAGGCACTTGCGCGCCTTTATAAATTCCTCTTGCCGGCTACACCATTTTATTCTCCTTCTACTCCAAACTTTAGGGAGAACTCTGCCTTTGCGAGCACCTCTAGACTGATGAGGCGCTGAGTTGGCTTGAAAATACCTTCCTAAACGAGCCGTTCCGTCAAATGTAACCGAAATCTCTTCTACGGATTTCAATTCCTTTTTTAACTTCTCTTTTTTTTGTAGTAAGCGATAGAGTGCTGAAAAAGCAAAATAGAGCTTCAAACTCGAAAAAGTGCCCAGCGCAATTGGGACAGGCCTAGTACAAGCCAGCTTTCATTTCGACTTTTTTCGACGACGGATATTTTAGCAATTTCTGAGCCTTCAGTAAAATGACCAGCGGTACACGAAAACGAGCATACGCGTCCTTTGCTTTCGCTGACGTGGTTTATCGGTTTTTGCGACAAAAACAAGGAACTGTTTACCAAGCTGATCGTTGTTTTAGCTACGTATCTAGAAGAGAAAAATATGCTTTTATTATTCTGTTATTTGTAAACTCAAGTCGTTTGTCGGAAGATGCCACGTACATAAAAAGGCCGTGACGACGAAACCATTCCCAATATAGAGACTTATATTTATCGACTTAAAAGCAATTAGCCAATATCAAAAATACCATCTTTGTTTATGCAGCCAAAATTTTACATAAGTATTGTTTCCAATTTCTCTTGGGATGTAGAATGGTCTCGAGATAAACTGGAAACAATACTTATGCAGAATTTTGACTGCATAAACAAAGAGTATTATGGTATTTTTGATAATGGCTAATTGCTTAAAGATTTTCATGACATATTAAATTTTGTTTTTTTGTAATGAAGTAATTTCTTTAAATTATATGAGACTATACGGACTTCAATCATTCTGAAAATTAGTTTAAGTTATCGCTTAGAATTGCTACTGCAAGACATGTTATTTACATTTGAGTGATTTATGAAATGTTCATGAAAATATTTTTACAGTAACATATACGGAAATATATGAAGTTCAATAACTCTTTCATTATCTATACTCAAAGTCTTCATAGTCTGTTTAATGAGGTTTTCTTTGGATCAAATTTCAGCACAATATTAAATGTCTCCACAATACCTTTTCTGCCACTAAACCACACACGGGCTTTAAATTACAATTGCAAATTTTGACCATTTAAGCAGTACATTTGTCAATGCTTATTCAGATCTCTTTTACTCACTGTCTTACAAGGTAACACATTCGCATAAGCTCGCAGCACTTCACTTTTTATTAGAAAGTTCTAGTCTTTTCATTAATCATACAGTTTTAGTTATTCGCCAATGTATTATGCCACGTGACAGTCATTTATCCTGTGACTGATTTTTGTAGGCGAAGAAAAATACACGCGAAAAAGCTCCTGAATATAAGAATTTTCCTTTTCATGTTCGAATAACTGGTAGCAGTTATCGCCAAGTGCCAACGGTTGGTGTTGGTTTACCACGAACGCTATGTCCCCTTGTATGCCTATTCTGAGCGTGCTGCCTTCCATTGCATTCATGTTAATACTCGGATAATTAAACAAAATAAATCATGTTCTCCGTGCTTTCATAGCCTGGTGAAAACCAAGGCAAACGTTTGGAGAGCGGATCAGTGAAAACCCGAGACGCTATAGATTCACATAACCTGCTCGAGAATTCTCACAAACTCTGCAGAGGTTTTCACCAAGGCACCCGTGGAAGAACATGTTCTATTTCGTCTATAAAAGTTTTGTTTTCCGTCTTAAACAAAGAGAAACTGTAAATTCTCACAACTTGCAGACAGCCAACCACATTGCTCACGTCATTTTCGTGTTTCAAAACGCTATGAAAACACACTTGTAGACCAATCAAAACGCTCGTACTATCTAAATTATTTCATAATGTATTTTTACAAGGTGATACTACGCATGGCACTATAGCGACGGCGATTTATGGCTGAAAACATAAAAAAAAAGCCCAGTTTATAACTTGGTAGCCCGGGTAATAAATTGGTAACTTCTATTATAAATAAATATGACAATATTTTACGCAAAGGCGAGGTTCAAGTTAAAAATTTAACTGGAGTCTTAAAAGTTTGGAAAATGACTACATCAAGTCTATTCAATCAGTAAAATGCTAAATCCTTTACGAGGCAGGTGGCCCATGGAACAGGTGCTTATCTCCGGTTTTGGTAATGTATGGCAGATTAGTCTTTGACTCTCCCTGGACGGGACACTAATCCATCGCAGGTTAGCTCCCAGCAGACGCTGGTACCTATTTACCTACCCCGGAAGGATGGAATGCTGAGTTAGCTTAGGCAGAAAAGAAGGTCGCACAAATACTATTATCTCGGCAAAGCCAAGGATCGAACCGGGGACCTTGTGGTAACCATGCCCAAGCAGTAAAACGAGTGAAAGAAAAAAAAAACGGTTTAATACTACGCATATCAAGAAATGATTACTGCATGTAATGGTCGAGTATTACAGACTAAATAGAGTTAATTGTTGATGACGCTGTGCTGTTTGATGGGACGCAGTTTTGCCTTTCTAATTCGCAAATGAATGTTGTTTTGAGATTTACCGCCACGTGTTTTTTTTGTTTTCCTTTGAACAGCTGTCCTTATTTGGAAATGAAGACAAAGAGAAAACGCTACCTTTAATTTGTGCAAAAGCATCCGCTTTCTGATCACACTAATGCAGTTCCAAAAGTTTGCTAATCTGAATCCTTTGCAAGCCAAGTGCCCCATGGAACGGGTGATCATCTCTAGTCTCTGTTGCGATAAACACAATAAGTGGAAGTGAGTGCGGAAACCAGCATTTTACCTCCGCGAGATCGAAACAAAAGAGCCCAACATTCAAACCAGTTGTTCCATAATTAACCTGAGAATAGAATCTGCGAGAATTTCGAAGCGAAAAATGCAAGATTGTGCGGAGAATTAGGGAGAGCGTGTAGATCGGTTTGTGCTTTACCAGTTTGAGAAAAAAGTGGTAGGTCTCGAAAAAACAAAAAAAAGGATCTTCTCTCTTTCCCCGGTCCAGTCCTTTCTCTCTCATTTTCGCTAAACGCCTTTGGATCAATATAAGAAAAAGATGAGTTCAACTGCAAGATATTTAAAAAATTGATTTATTTAAAAAAAATCTAGCCTCAACATTTTTAACCATTTTATTTCAAAAATAGCAATTTTCAATTATCTTATTCGATACCGAGGTTCATTATGAAAGAAATTAACGAGTTTATAAATATTCTCATCCTACCAGGATGGCCATTAAAATGAATTCTCATATTCTGTTATATATACATTGTAAATTTGAAGGTATTATGCCTACGGATGCTGATCATGATCAAAATATGCATTATGTGATGATAATCGGCTGAATTTTGGAATTTAAACTTATGTTTTAAACTTTCTGCAATTCACTGATGCGCGTTTGGGAAATTCGAGTTGTCCGTTTACACAACCATGTTTATTTTTGATTGAGGAAAAACTCCTTAGCCGGTCCGCATGTAGCATTCACACACAGTGGGCATCGCAACGGCAACTGTCTTGTGCACTTGTCTCCTGAGTCTAGGTGAGATTTAACAATGTCTGCCAGAGCCTAGAAAAACAAGACAATTAAACAAATTTATCTTGGGCCTAACACCAACAGATCTCGGTAATTTTTATTTGTTTGAAAGGAAAGGGTTCTTGTGACACTGGGAACTATGAAGGTCATTGCAAATACTATCAACAGTCAATATCAGGCGCGTATAGCTACCTGTACGCAAATACGCACGTGTGTATACCTCACAAATTTTAAGTAAAAAATGTATTTCGAAGCAGCAAAATTTTTAAGAAATATGTATAACAGCGCGGAGTTGCATGTCCGAGTGTGATTATCCTTATGTTAAATAAGTAGGTAAGCTGTGCGGTGGATTTAGCGCCATTGTCGTAGCTCGCTATCGCGTCCGTGAAGAACCTTTGTAAATTTCGATTAAGCATGACAACGATACAGGTCATTAAATTGTTACTAAAAACTTTATTATGTTGTGTTTTACTATAAGAGCATGTGATTCAAATACACAGCGCAACACGCAAATTTCGAAACAATTAGCACTTTGCCAAAAACCACTTAGTAATCTCGTCAATTTGTGCGTACCTCTGAAAAAACTTCTGGCTACGCGCCTGAATATTGTGATGAAAGGAAGAAAAAAATCTATTTTGAAACAACGAACTACTGTGCCACCAATTAAGATTTTCAGCTGATGCCAGAAAGGGAGACTTCATTCATAGCTCCTCTTATGAATGATGAAGACACGAGCATATAATACCATACGATAACGAAAGCTGATGACGACGATGACTGTTGTGATATCTGTTGTTGATGATGGAGAATGTAGCTCAAGCGGTGCAGCACCATTATACATTTATTGTTCTCTTATTCTAATTCACCTTTTCGCCCCAAAATGATTTTCCTTAAACAGAGGATAATCGAATCTCACATCTAGAAAAAAATTTCATCAAAAAACCATAAAACAATTACCTGAATGAATACTGGATTATCGTTGAGAGAAGCTGCACGCCGAATGTTTTGTATACCAGCCTAAAAAGATTGAATGAATGGATTGTAACAGTATATTTTACCCCTACATTCCCTTAACAAGGTTGTTTAAATTCTTTTCGAAGTTATTCTGGGCACAGTTGTTTAAAAGCCGATTAACACTTCCCCAGGGTTTAATTTATAACCCATGTCCTTCTTTCCAGCCATACAGAGATAGAATTTATTTGTAAGTTTGGATTTTGTGTCTTCCTAGATATTTTATAAGCACTGGTAATCAAATAGTTTAGAGTGAAATTTGGGATTAATCAGCACGAATAGATATTTGAAAGACTAACATAAAATTGAGCACTTTTAATTTGTTTTTTTGAAATATTTACTAATGCAAATTAATCCCGAATTGCACGATTTGATTAATTGTTAATAATATGCATTCAGCGAGTATTTGTAACACGCGCGAGAGACATGACAGGAGGCGAAGTTTACCTTGACAGGTCTATTGTTCTACGTACAATCTGCGCACGAAAACTTCTCCGTTTAACAAAACTTCATTTATGTTTTAAAATGTTTCCATATCAAATTCCAAAGTTGGCAGCTTTTATCATGAAATAAAGACAAGGAGAACTCGGGAAAAATCCGAGCCCCAGATGGGATTTAAACCCACGACCCTCCGTGATCTAGTCGGATTCTCTAACCACTGAGCTACTGGAGACTCTATGGTGAGCAAGGGTCGATTTTTGGGTCTCAACTGGAACCGCATCATGCGGTTAGACAGTCAAGCAACGAGTGACGCACATGAACTCACTAACAGCATCACGCTGTCACATTAATGCATTGAAACACTTCACGAGCAGTTTTTATATGGAATTTTAACAAAAGATATATAACCAATTTGGTCACTTCCTTCATTGATAATGTTTCAAAATAGAAAAAATGTCTGAAAGAAAACATACTCTAGACACAAACAGCTGGCAACCTACTCTCTTACAACACGTAAGTGTGAGGAAAAAATAAAGATTGAAATCTAATCAAACTGTTTACCTCTTTTGCGACATCTTGAGCATACTCCAAGTCCAGCTCGTGAAGTGTTTCAATGTGATCGGACGTGAACGCGATAGGAACTAGTAACAAGTTCTTCTTTCCGTTCTTGGATAACCCTTTAATCGCCTCCTCTGTCTGAGGACCAAGCCATGGCAACGGACCAACCTGCGTAGCGAAAGATATATTTCCTTCATAATCAAATATTGACACCAGGCAGAGGTTTCTAATTTTTCTCCTGTTCAGAAAAAAAACTCTATAAAGGATCTTTTGCATGTTCTCCAGAGCATATAATAACGTGTGCTTTCATGAATTATAACATCGTATTGAACAACATTTTCACCAATAACAAAGGATTAGATTCTATTAACAAATATAACACGCAGGCTAGTAAAGAGTCAGAGGTTTTCATTTAGTAGATTCACTCTATTATTGGACTATAGCAAATCCTTCATTCAACTGTCTGCTTTAACAGGGTTTATTTTCAATAGTTTCCTCCACGCGATTCTTTTGCAATAAGCATTTCTAAACTTTATCATTTTGGCTGACTAATTAAGTGCTACTTAAACAATAAGAACTCTTTGCCTCATAGACATAGTCCAATCGCCCTCCAACCCAATGGTTGATTTACGTGAACTGCTTTCGTCCACGCGGTCTAACTGCTAATTATGTTAAGGGTGACAATTCAAACTGGGTATGAGGATCATTCAACTAGTTAGTGGGATCATTCAACCAGTTAACAGGATCATTCAACTAGTTAATAGGATCATTCAACCAGTTATGAGGATCATTCAACTGGATATGAGGATCATTCAACCAGATATGAGGATCATTCAACTGGATATGAGGATCATTCAACCAGATATGAGGATCATTCAACTGAATATGAGGATCATTCAACTGGATATGAGGATCAGTCAACCAGATATGCGGATCGTTCAATCAGTAGTGAGGATCATTCAATGAAAATCATTCAAATGGATATCAGGATCGTTCAACCAGTTATGATGACCATTCAGCTGGTTATGAGAATCATTCAATTGGTATTAGAAGTTATTCAACCGGTAATGAGGGTCATTAAACTGGTTTTGAAGATTATTAAACCGATTATGGATTAATTTATTTATCTAAAGTTTTAGTCGGATATCCGACCAGTGTAGCAGTTTCTTTACTTCTTTTTGAAGAAGAAAACTAAGGCTAAACCAGGAAGGGTGAAATGTTGGCCGTTACTGAAGATTCCAATGTAATTCTAATCTTTTAACGATGCATATTTTTCTTCATCTGATAAGTCAAATCCGTACAATAATACACTAATAAATAATAAATACACTACACCAGATTAGTTAGAAGAACGTTAAATACTGGAAGATAAAACTTGTCTCTCCGTGTACCAATGAAATATCAGATATGTTTTTATATGTATGTAGAGCATACCTTTGACTGCCACACTAGCCTATACGGGTGAGAGAAGCCCAGCTTTTCCATCACTCGCTGAACAGTTGCAGCTACTTCGCTAGGATACGGGTCGCCTCGATCCACAACCTACACAAACACGGAGCACTGTTTAGCATATGGTAACAATAAAGGTAACAAAAGTTATTACAATAAGAATAAAAAATGGACATTAAAAATATCTTACTTTCATTGGTAGTGAGTGTGCAGAAAACAGGATAACTACATCGTGTTGTACCTCGGGTGGAAATTTTGCTAGTTCAGCTCGAACATTATCTGCAAATGCCTGCAAATAGAATATAAAATAATTCTTGGAGACAACTTATAACTAAGACTGAAACTCATTACAAACAAACCTCGATCAACCGGACTCATGGAGACCTGGGTACAAATTCTGGATGATCGAGAGTCCGAATAATCGAAAATATTAATATTAATGTAATGTGATATTCATAACTCTCTAAATGTTTAAGCATGTTTGCTTGCTTCAAAAACTGTCTCGGCGCACCGAACAATAATACACTGTTTTGACAGTCTTTTAAAAGGATTTAATCAACCTATTTCCAACTTCCAGTTTTCAAGATAAAAACTAAGTAATATTCATAAAAAAACGAGACCGGAGAAAAAAGTGCAGATTATCGAATAGTCCAGATAATCGAATAGTCCTGATAATCAAATAGTCCAGATAATCAAATAGTCCAGATAACCGAATAGTCCAGATAATCAAATAGTCCAGATAATCAAATAGTCCAGATAATCGAATAGTCCAGATAATCAAATAGTCCAGGTAATCAAATAGTCCAGATAATCAAGGTTTAACTGTAAATTGTAATTTGTTCGTCCACTTAGAGTAGTAAAGATGGTATCCAATGGTAATAGGCTTTTGTCAACTAGAAATGGCTTAACATCTGAATAAAGCTACTTATATTAACAAGAAAATCAAACCGTAACCTTGAGGTTTACATGCTTACAGGAGAGTGACGAGGAAATGGACACGTCACAAGACGGTGAAGGAAGTCAGTCGTTTGTTGCACACGTCCCCGTGCCATCACAAGAAGAGGTACGTTCTGGTTTAGATGTAGTTGATTGGCATGTAGAGGGCGGATATGATGGATGCAGTTGTAAAATCGCTGCTTTTCGACCACAAAAAAAATAAATCCCTAATGGCAACTTCCCTAAAAATTAAAAATTCGAAAGCGTAGGAGGCAAACCAGTTGGCTATTTACAAAGCGTGATGACTTCGCCCCTGTGGTCACTTTGGACAAACCCATTCAGTAGTCCAAGTTTGGGATTCGATCCTGGGTCTTCCACATTCAAATCCCGAACTCTGACCACTGAGCTACGTTGCCTTTGTGTTCGATCATGGCTCTGACGAGATTTGAATATTTGTGTGACCTTCTTTTCCGCCTAAGCCAACTCATCCTTCCGTTCTTCCAGGGTAGGTAAAATAATAATACGTCTTCTGGGAACTAACCTGCAGTAGATTAGTGTCCCGTCCACGAGGAGTCAAAGACTCTACTCCGTTTACAAACTTGTTTGTTAGGGGAGTTTAATTGGATTAGCTCTTGTAGTCCC
>JAOBAY020063474.1:0-12589 GCA_025331085.2 Zoanthus sociatus
AAACGCAATCTCGGACACTTCGAGTGATCTCGGGTAACTCGGAAAAATGCCAGTGTAAACGCTTTCCGGGGACGACCTGGGAGTACTCCGAGATAGTTCGTGCTAGTGTAAACGGGGTCTTGTAACCCTCTGACTTGGGAACACGTGGTAATTCTCAAACACTTTCACCGTTGAATACACGAGTTCTCTTTTTATTTTACCAATTTATTCATGCGTACCGCCCGGGGTATGACCACAGACGATGAGGCTGCGGTTCCGCGTGATCTTGCTTAATTTTGGGTTTCCAGAAAACACCATAAAACTCAACAGAGATCAAAATACTCTCTAATTCTTCCAAACGTACGAATGGTTTTCTTTGTGTTTTACAGACGCCCAGAGTTGCAATGAGGTCACAAAAAAGTGTCTTTTTATTCATTGTTATATTCAAGAATGGATAAAAGCGACAATGTGAGGCAAGATTCTCTTATGTCTGATCCCACAGTAACTCTTGCCATCAAACTGTGGGAAAATTTCGCAGAAAAAGTAAAACTAAAAAGACACACAAGATGACACTTTGACTTGTCTGAAAAACAGACGTCACTGGAGCTCTTTGGTCTGATCCAGTCTCCCTACGGCTCTAGTAAGCAACAGAGCCGGCGTGAACTGGCTACACATACTCCTGGGGAGATATTTTTCTCACAGACAGAAATCAAAACAGAAATCTTGGGGATTGTTTCTGCTCTTAAATAAGTAAGCTACTTTTCCTGCAAATAAACGTAGGTATTAAACCCTAAGCAGCACTCTAGCTACTTATGAATCGCGAAAAACTATACCCACTGAGCAAAGCGCGACTTAACACCACTAACAAATGATCGGCATAATTAAATTGTTTGTTAGGGGCAGTAAAAATGGCAGTCAGTAACTTCGACTCACTGTTTTAACCACGTCATTATGAAACAGCCTTTTTCAATTTCTTATTACAATATTTTTGTATCTTTGCTAAAATCGAGAGGTTCTTTAAAAAGGACTCGAAACGTAAAAGGTCGGTAAAACAAAACTGCAGACTTAAATAATTCCACATGCAGAGCGAGAGGAACAAATTTGTACCCCACTGTAGAGAGATACTATCAGAATTTTATACAACACAATAAAGAAAATAATTCAGAAGCATATGTGGCAAACTCTCCGTCGACACAAGGAAGAGAACTGCCACAACTTCATGATCTCTGCTGAGATAATCAACATAATGATTACTAACACAACTTGAGTTCCCTAGAGGCTTTCACTCCAGAGTTGAGAAGGTTACATGTTCTTAATAGCTAAGGCTTGAAGGAAAAGTAAAATGTTCCAATAATTTGAAGTACTGTCTGAAGATGAAAAATACGAGTATCAACATCTATTGGTGTTCATTATGAACTTGGACTGTCAAAAAATATTGACGGGTTGAAAGAATGTAAACTTTTAAAGTGTTGAAAATCGAAACAGGTGTTGTTATATATTACTTTTTTTTCATTTGCGTGTTTGTACGATCTCGTTTACCACAAACCTACTAGGTTTAACTTTCATTTTATATTTTTTCAAATCGTCGAATGGTAATATTATTGTATCTTTAGATGCATGGTAAGTTAAGTTATACTAAACTGAAAAGCTTGTGTTTTGAGTCGTGTCTGTTGGGTCTTTGAAAGCCTAGGGTGTAACAAACATGTTGTTTCTCAGTTACATCAAGCGGTAGCTACATTGCGCATGCGCTTCTTCAGCGCCTTTACAGTTGAGACCTTTGTCGGAATATGCATTGACATTGTTTTTTTCTATCTTCTTCCAGGAATGCGTCTCTACGGTGGACTAAGTTTAGCAGTTTCTAGTATAATTTACGTAAGCGCTTTATAAGTACTAGAACTGGAGTAGCAATTTTGTATGCTAACTGGTTTCGCTTTAAAAAAGCCATGGTCTAAGTAAGCTTCATCAACACGACAAAGCGATAGCTATCATTTAGGCTCACTATTATAGGTTTCGTACCCCCTCAAAAACTTAGAAAATAAAACTGAGCAGGAAAAGAAAAACAAAATTTATGGCAATTACGAGGTAAAGCTTGCTACCAAAGTTATCTAGATGCACATTTAGTGGCTGCAAGTACTTCGAACTGGCACGCAATAAACTTATCTTTCATTTTAGTTGCAATAAACTTATCTTTCATTTTAGTTGCAATAAACTTATCTTTCCGGAATGCAGCAACATTTCACAAGCATTACGCGTCTGCTGTTCTTAAATGTCACGTGTGGGAATTGGAGCTTATTTGTTAGCTTTTTATATATCATGTTTTTAAATTTCACAGCACAACATTTTGTACTTTGTTCACAATCAATTAAGAAGCATTTTTGTACGCGCCTGTACAATGTTGAAAATCTACTTTGCACACAAAACAACCAATATCAACTCCTATTTTCACTTAGGTTTAACTTCCGCATTAAACTGAAATGAATGCTTTAATTAGTTTTGCATTCACGTACAACCCGGCCTAACAACAGCTGACTTCATATATATTTATTCTTAAATTCAAGAATCCAGGCTGACTCATACAAAGTCTCTATTTTACTTTTAAAAGAACAACAGAAAGTCATTTCGCATATAAACGGCAAAAAACAAAACTGATAGTTTTCTAAATTTGCTGTTTTCAAAATAGTTTTCAAGTATTCTACAGGGAATATTTGCAGAAATGCAGAGTTTTTTTAAGTTTCCAGGGCTTTCAAAAATTTCGGTGTTTTCAAACATTTTTCGCGTCAGCACATACATATACATATACATTTACATATACATACATTACTTTATTTATCTAAAAGAGTTCTGAAAACAAAGTAACTTTTCTAGTTTTTCTAAGTGATGGGGACTGCATGTAACAAACATTTCATCGTATAACATTGAAAAACAAAACTAAAGTTATTTTTTTCCTGCTGGCGAAATTCATTACAAACTCTCCGCTGGGATGGGCAGAAAATGAACTTATGGCTAAAAGTTATAAAAAAGGAATGTATAAAAGCTTTCAAAGTTGCCCTTACTATATCATTGAATTTTTGAATTAAATAGGAGAACTCTGCTGTTAAGAATTTCCGTAATACATACAATTCCTGAAGTATAGAATTATAAGGAGATCAACCCTGATAACTGAAATTAACTACAACTTTATTGCAAGTTTCAATCTTCTCTTATAAAAGAGATCTTATTGATTTTTCGAATAACAAACACGATGAATTAACCGAATGAAACAAAAAAACCTGATCGGAGATGACCAAATATTTCCCACTAAATAAAAACCTTTTGTGCGATTAATCCTTCGAATAGGTTAAAAAATATAGTGAAAACGAATAGCTATGCATTAGTCACTTGAAATAATATTAATTTACAGAAAAATGTTAAGAGTATTTCAAATTGTTTATGTGGGCCTGGGCGGGCGAATACTACCCTGCGAGCAGAGGTCCTCACGTAAAACGAGAAGAATAAGAGACCTCTGCGAACAGCCGCTCGATCTTCTGTCGAGCATGCGCGACCGTTTCCATGACGCCGTACACGTCATTCCACGTGCAGATTCATCGAGAAGATCGCAGGCACGTAGTCGCATGGCAACGAGCATTGCAGGCTCCCAAAAATACAGCGGTAGCTATTGTTGCTTGGCCACAAAGCCATCAAACCAGTTTCAAACCGGACTGGTACGTCCAGCTTTCTAGACGGCGGCGACTTCAGAAGATCGAGCAGCTGTTCGCAGAGGTCTCTCTTTCCTTTCGTTTTACATGGGGACATAAGAGATCTCTGCTCGCAGGGTACACGACGTATCAACAGTAAGCAAAAAAAAAGGTAACTTTCATTCTCGGTTTTCACTCACGTGCCCAAAGACTTGACAACCGTTGCTATTCGCCATGTTGGTGTACAAACAAACACTGTATATGGCTCATGCAACAAGGTAAATCGTAACGGTTCATTATTTTGTTTTATTTTAGAACAATAAATAACCAATCAAAACACAACAGTTGAGCATAAAAACTTGTTAAACACAAGGGAAACAATGAGAGTCAAAGTTTGAGTTCGTTTGTGATCCTAAATACAACAATATGTAAAAAGTCAACAATGGTGATGGATTGCTCTCGCTGTTTGGCCCTTGTTTAAGCTTATGTTGAAATTTAAGTATAAAACACTAAAGATAACCATTTTTTCAATGAAGATCAATTACAATGTATTTTTTTTTTCAGAATAGACAAGGAAATTTAGCCCGAGTTGAAAGCGAATCTAAAGAGAAAAAAAAACCCATAAAATTAAACTAAGACGAGGCAATAGCTGTGTTTGAAAGACTCAAGATCATTTCGCATTTTGGTAAGTTGATCTCAAAATTTCAAGGTGAAACTTCATATAATAATTGCATTTTATGTCTCATGTCTTTATTTATGAAGAAGGCTTCCTAAGCTGTTTCTATGGCAAGAATGATCAAGAATGGCACTTCTGAAAAACCGGGGTTGTTACAAAAACTGTACCTTTCTTTTTATTTAGTGATTGTTATTCCTATTTTGACTGAGCGTATAATGAAGAATTATTATACAAACGGTAAATTTTACAAAGTTAGCAGATCAATATTTTGACAACTGAATTTTGTAATTTCTCCTGTGGAAAAAAAATACTGCGCACATACATTTTGATTTTGAGGTGAAAACACACACCAAGGCAAAAGCCACGTGCTTTTGACTTCTTGCATCAGTCCGGGCTAATTTTCCATTCATCCTTGTCCATGCTTCGATGTAAAATAGCACGTTGCAAAGGCCAAAGTGGGGACACGTTTCTGCAAGACCAGCCTTACAACCCACGCAATGGAAACGTTTGTTCCTTCTCGACTCAAAATCATCGGTGGATCATTCATACGCTGCGATTGTCGCACTTTTGCAAGGACTACATACTTTCCGGCAATAACTTTCCTCTATACAGTGTTAAAAATAGGCAGTCAAGAACTGCGTGTGGCTACTGCTGTAGTTAGTTGAATGTTGCAGCAAAACAAATCATACTCAATTGATATAATCTTTATATTTATTTGAAAAAAGTAACCTGCATGGATTTAAAACAAAACTTGATTAAATAACAAGCAGATGAGAATGTACGGTAATCCACAAGTTTTTCAACCACTGGAAAAATTCAAAACTCCACTGACGAACCTGTGAAAATGAAACACGATTTTAATATCATTTCTTTTTTCTTTATTTTATTACAGTATATAAAGACTTTTGATTTGTTTTGAATTATATAATAATTGCAAGTAGTATAAGGTGTAAGATAAGAATTTTATTTCCATACCTTTAAAGCTAACTTGAAAAATTTCCTGAATTAATAGCAGGAGACAAATTTTGAAAATGGAAATCAATGCATGAAGTTAACATTTCCACATTAACGAAAAATCTTGCTCTAGGTTTAAAATTTTTTGAATCAGTTAAACTATTTCAGTGAATAAAAAGTACGTTAAAAAAAAAAATTGTAACACCTACAAGGCATTTTAAAACCAACCCGCTGATATGTGAAAAGTGAAGTCTAGTTTCCACGTTTACTGACAAATCACGATTATCAAGATTATAATTTATGGGCGATGTGTATCGTATATTTTGAAAAAGAAGATTCTTTAAGAAATTTAAAATTTAAAATTAATTCAAAATTTTTAAACTGATAACTATTTCCCGCTTATGGGTATTTCGGCAGATATTTTTAAAATAAAGTGGCATGTCGTGGCAAGGGACACTCGATCGGCATGAGTAAACATGCCGATTGAGAGCTCAACAAGAAACTGCAAACATAAACTACAACAAAAACTTTGTTGTAGTAAATATAAATTCGACAACTGAGCAAGACTCACCTGGGCTCTCTAGCGACAAAAGCCAACTTTGACTTTGAGCTGTAAAGTTCAGGCGCCCATCGTGGCGTCTTTCACTGAATACGTTAGCAGTTGATCAAATAATATCCTTCGAGACCTTGTTTACATCTTGGGAAAACTTCAAAAAGTCTTAAGCAAAAAATACTGGACACAGTGCTTGAAAACTGTGCCTTTATGTACTTCGTATCACAAAGGACAATATTTCTTCCCAGAAGGGAATTTATAAGTTCTAGAGGCAGATTGCAGTCGATATATATTCAACAGTTCGCGGAAACACATCGGTAATTGTCGTTAGCAGAGTCAATTACGAAATAAAACCGAACTCTTTTTGTCACTCATTCGATAGAGAACCGATTCGCTTTCCACTAACCTCTGCTGCAGAAGCAAACGAGAAAAAAAACCGAAACTCTTTCTTACTCTATACTGAACCGGCGACATAAGTACGTACTGCCATAATATAACCAGAAACCATCTCTAAACTTTTGAAGGCTCTGAATTGTTGCACAGTATAATAAATTGTATCTAAAACCAAATACGACAGTTGATCTGTGGCTTCGATGGGAGGTAGATGGTCTGGATCGAACTTCGCGTGCCACAATGTAACAGATAGATAGATAGATAGTTTATTTAATAATCTTTGCAACCAAAGGGTTGAATTACGACTATTTTTACAAATATGTTGCATAGGACTAAGACTAAATATAAAAATCTAAGAATATATTAAAAGGAGACTATTTACAAGAAAAATTATAATAATATATAAAGGGTCAATGCCTATCACTGACGCTTTCTCAATGTAGCAACCGCTTTACCCGGCTTTTTAGCTTTTTAGAGTACTCCGAAACACGTAATCTTCATCTATTTTTCAAAGCGTTCTGTGTTAGATTCGTTGACATTACCTTCAGACATTCTGTTGTAATCTTCAACCACGAAATGCATCTGGGTCCGTTATGAGCTGAAACTGTCTCAATTTAACACAGATTTCAAACCAATTTACATTTTTAAGTGCTCTAACAATAAAATGACATAGCAATCATTTCCTTAAGTTTCACTTGGTTTTCTAAAACAGATCTTTCAAATTCGTTGTTTTTACTTCTACACATGCTAAAAACCTCTACATCGCTTTGTATATTGACACTAATGAGCAAGCTCTGCATTAATATGGCCGCCATGGTAATATATGCTTGTGAAGTAAGATGAAAACCGAGAATTGTTCAATTAAAAAACAACTACTGTACTTACCCAAACATTAAACTTGACTTTCCTAAAGGTAACTGTCTCTACATTGAATCCGACTGTTGGAATTGTTGTCACTGACTGACCAAGTTTTAATTTATAAAGAATTGCTAAAGACAAGTTAAGGATTTCGTGACTTTATTTTCATCTATGAGGATCCCTTAACATATTTGAAATCGTGATTAATATCACCACAACTAAACGTACGGCAAACAAAAAGATCCCAAAGAATAATAATAATAAATAATAAATAAAGAGTTTATATAGGTGTCAAGTCTTCTGGCTGGCCAAAGGCTTTCTAACTGGGGGCACCATATTTACCAATCTAAGGTTGACGGAGACATTTCTCATGACAGGCACACACACATAAAAACCGAGGGCTTACGGTTTAACGTCCTTATCCGAGAAGTCGTGAGTCTAACCATTTGCAGATTTTAGAGCAAAGGCAGCACTTTCTCCTCAATTATTTAAGACACTGAGTGCTGGTCCGGCCGGGAACCGAACCCGAGCCTCCCGCACGACAGACTGGCACCTTACCAACTAGGCTAACCAGGCAGCGGTAAAAAAGAAAGAAACAAAGAAATAAATAAAGCCATCAAAGAGCTAAGGCTACATTTAGGAACGTCCATCGCTGAAGAGCACTAAGATGGTTAAAAACGAAACAGCTCAGAGAGGAAGTTAAGTACAGAGGCCTTCTAACGCCGCATGAGGATGGGTTCCAAAACAAGTGTACGAGGTTTTCAATTAAACACTAAAATCATGTTTTAAAAAAAGCACAACAGAAAGATAAAGAAAGTAAAATATCATTTGTTTCCTTAAAACCTATTACTACTTTAGTTTGTCCGTTTCAGTTAAATCATGAATAATATTGATGTGTTTTGAAGTTGAAGGGAAGATGTGGGACGTACACAATAACTACTCCACACCTGCACAAAATGCTTTTTATTGTACAATTTGGCAATACAAGTTTTGCAACTGAGGTGCCCAAAAATTGCCCCTCACTGATATATACAGTTCAGGAATATCATTTCACCTTCTTCAACTAGCCATGAATCAACACCTATTTCTATAACATTTCTTATAATACAATTTTGAAGAATGCAGTTACAAAAATGTCACAGCAGTAGGATTAAACAATATAGGTATGTTACAATTTTATAATGAATACATTTTCTTAACACATGCAATATTCTTAACTACATCCAGTCGCACAACGAATTCGATGCCAACTTACAATTTTCATGTGACTAGGTGTTATTGTGTTTCTTGTTGTTGAACTTATTGTAAAATCTAAATTAAAATTTATTTTCAGCTTAATTGGTTTCGCATAAGAAAATGTAGTCCCATACTTATTATATGCTGTAAAATCTAATGAAATCTTTCGTTTCACACCACTCCTCACAGTGAAATCTAAACCAAACTCTGAGCTGCGCAAAAATGATAATTATTTTACGTGACGATAAACATGATTTAAACATCACTAGGCGCTTCCGTTCGTACCGGAGGAAGTGATTCTTGATTGGTTGAGGGTCGGGATAAGCTTTATTTTAGTGTTTTTCATTGGTTAAAACTGTGTTGCTATGCCCACGGTACGAACAGAAGGAGCCAACATCACTTGACGTTTACACACGAAAATCTGTTCTACATATTACTTGAGGAAATTTCCTTAGAACCACTTGTATTACAAAATGGCTTAAGTACTATGACACCGAAATAAAAGTTTGGTAGAATGCACAATGTATCACTACTATTAACAAAAAACTAACGATTTCATAAATCAAGTTCATCATCATTTTACACAATCTTCAAACTTGAAAACCAAATTGTAACTTCTATATGAAAACGTTTTCGAAAAGCTATAAGCACAGAACTTGTAGCTAATTTGTTAAGGGGTCCAAACAGTTTGCTCACAAAGGAAAAGGGCAGGGGAAGGGATGAGTGAAAGGAAGGGGGAGGGGGGTGTTACACCACACGCTAAACCTTTAACGAATACTAAGATGTCAGAAACTTTGAAGACACGCCTACACATAATATCTACATGCTTTTTAGGCTGTTCAACAGCTGGAAAAAGTGACTACGTCTTAATTAACCTTGTTGTATCTTCTTTGATTTAGTGGCATCAATATTGAACAGAAAAAAAACTTTCTGAGAAAACAAATAATATCTTCTAGATTTATAAATTTTGAATCATCTTTGGTGAATCCCAGTTATGCATTCATTCAGAATTACATAACTTTCATAAAATACTCTAAGACTACAAAATGTTTTAATAGTAACTGAAGTTGCTATCCACAGAAGTCCGACTGTCTATCTTGGAACAAGTGCCAAAATGAAGAATGCGTCTGGGAACGTGATCTCTTCATGGTTATACCTGCTTCAATGAACAGCCCTTAGTTCAGCGGAGAAATCATGTCATTTCTTTTTATAGTTTGTAGTTAGCCAACTCAATCCCTCAAAAAGACCGTCTCCTGACGTTGCACAAGACGGCTGCACATACCAATTTCTATCTCGGAGCTTGGATAGTCCGAACTTTTCTTGAATTTCGTGCGGTTTCATAGCTATAACATAATTACACAATTTTTCAATTAAAACACTTGTTACAACGAACTCTACTTAAACCTTTTAAAGTGATTGAAAACAAAGTAAAAATGTCCCTATAAAACACACCAGGTTCTAACGCATAACTCTTTGATAAAGTCAAACGTGAAGACAAAAATCTTCAACATGTTTATTTTGTAACACAAGAGGCATAAAATAGGATTAATTCATTAAAAAGGTCTTTTTATCTTTTCTTTTTTGCTTTAAGCTGTTGGGTCAAAAGCCAGCAGAAGTCAAAAGGTTATTAATTATTACAAACTTGTAAGATTGCATGCTTACTACGACCATGAGCCACATTCATACAACTACAGAACAAGCAAAAGCAAACAATAACTTTCTATTTGCACTAAAGTTTAAATTGCATCAGTTAATAAGTTTTACTGTTCCTTCAAATTATGCAATATAATTTCTTTCAGTGACTAAGACGTCCTATTAAAATCTTACGCAAGAGCAAAAAGGTAAAGTAACTCACCATCTGGTAAATCCTGTTTGTTGGCAAATATTAGAAGAATGGGATCTTTCATTTCTTTATCATTAATGATCCTATGCAACTCTTGCTTTGCTTCGTCTATTCTTTCCCGATCTGCACAATCTACTACAAAGATTAGAGCGTTTGTTCCATTATAGTAATGCTTCCATAGAGGACGAATTTTATCTTGACCACCAACATCCTACATCACAATAAGAGAAGAAAAAGGTTACTAAACATTTTCAAAACTTACAAAAACTATTCTTGAATGGGTCTCATAGATTTCCATAAAATGGAAACGTAGAAACAGAAGATATATTGCTTACTAAACATGGCGTGACTGTGAGTGTCTTCTAATCAAGATTAAACCTAGCCATCATGACCTTAAAACACACACTAAAAACTGGAACGTGCAGCTATTCCGCTGTCTGAGTGAAAACAACTGTTAATTATTTTACAACTGCAACAATATTCTTCACTTATAACTGTGTTGTACATGCAAGCTTGTAATGACACAGCCACTAAATAGGGCACTATGGCCTCGAGGGTCAGAGGGACTAAGCCCATACAAAAACCCTTAATTTGTTTAGTACTTACCCAAGCATTAAACTTGACATTTCTGAACTTAATTGTTTCTACATTAAATCCAACTGTTGGAATTGTTGTCACTGACTGACCAAGTTTTAATTTATAGAGAATTGCTAAAAAGGAGTTAAGGATTTTCACTAGAAGAGGATACCAAGCTTTTGAGAGCAGTAACAAACTTTAGAGAGCCACTGTGTCAAAATTTTACCAGTTTTATCTTTGTTATTTTACTTGAAAGTTTTATAATTAAATTAAATAGTGGAACTCTAACTCAGGAAAAATAGTTACATAGTTCCTTGCCTTAGCTTTAACACAAGCTTAATCCAATGGTCAATATTCATTGTTGTTAAGAGAGGAGAGGGGAATTAAGCTTATTATTGCCTTGTTTATGTCTGACTGAACACAGAACGTTTTTCATTACTTTTGCAGCTCAACTACTTCAACCTATTCAAAGTTGAAATAAATGAGAAAAATTTAATTCTAAATGAAAAGGTGCTCTATTGGCTTATTTGTTTAAACTTACAGTAATTACAGAGGAGCTAGACTAATGTATTTTGCACAAAAAAGTTCTGTAGACAATTTAAAAACATCAGGTACTGATACTCACCCACACGTGTAATGTGTTTTTTTTGTACACCATAGACTCTACATTAAACCCAACTGTGGGAATTGTGTTAACTGGCTGCCCAAGTTTTAACTTATAAAGAATTGCTGAGAGACAGTTAAGGCACAACGATTTTATCACACTAAAACAGCTCTTTGATGCAACTATATTACAACAAGTAACAGTCTTGGACAATAAAAGTTATTACTTATCAAAGCGAAACAGTTTTTGCGTTATCGAAAGAGAAATTTCACTTTAGGACTTTATTTTGGATGCAGGCTAAACTTGCTCTTAGCTGCTTTTTTCATAGCAATTTTTTTTACAAGAATAAGTGCTTAACCCAAAAGCAATAGTGCTCTTTGTTAAGCCTTTTAAACACATATAACAATTGAGCAGTAACTTAAATAGCATATGATTTATTATTATTGTATTAAGAGGCTTTAAACTTATGGTAACAGATTACAGTACAGTATCCAAGATCATATTGGTCAGTTGAACCTTGAATCATCTTCAGAGAAAATATACTTTGCATAAATTATATACATTGGCCAGCTGGCTTGGCTTCCGTATTTAGTTTTAAGAATTTGCTTCACTTTTTATTATCCGTCGCTCCGTCGCTATTAATGTCCGTCAATAAGCGCTCTAAAACTTTGGATCAACAAACTGTTTTAAATGTGAAAATTTAGTTTAATATGGGAGCTCAATCTGGACATTTATCAACTAGAGCTTTAAACATGCCATAAAAGCAATTAAAATCTAGGAATGTTCCAATTAACTTTGCAGTCAGGAATTTAGGTAATTTACACATTTAACTGTGTTTCACTTGCACTGCTTGTTTTGATGCAACAGCTTTCAATTAGGAAGCAATTTTTGTTAAAGTGCCTATGAAATGAAAATTTTTTTTTACGCATTTCTGTAGCTCATAATGTCCTTATTTAAAAATGACAAATGGAATTTTGTGAAATATTCAGTAAATCAGTTTTTTTTGCTGCCAAAAAGCCCGAAAATGGCGAAACTCGTGTCTCTGGAGGCTGGTGACGAATTTGGCTCTGATGACGTAGTCAGTGGTTCCACGGCTCCTGTCATTTTACTTGCGTGCAAAGGAAAGTTCACGGAATCTCTGAAGAATCATAGAATTGTGCTCAAATCACAGAATTTTACATTTTTTGCAGTCTAAACTTCCCTATTAGAAATGGGATATTTTGATATATAAACGGAAGCAAAT
>JAOBAY020063485.1:0-12589 GCA_025331085.2 Zoanthus sociatus
ATTTTTAATTTATGTACATTTTGATAGTTTACCAACTTTTAAAAAATGTTAGATTAAAGAGTTGGCATTACTTGTATTTTTTCTCGATCAAGCTCTAAACTACCCCCTCCCCTCCTCCCACCAGTGCTTCCAGACAATAAAAGGTCACTTTTCTTTATATCCTTACCCAGTAACTTCTTGCTGTACATTATGACTGGACACTCTTTAGTGTGGCTCGATTTTGTTCTTTCCTTTCCCCTACATTAAGTGAGTTTATGAAGCTCTACATTTCTCTTCCTCAGTGTTTCTAAACAAACAAGAGAACACTCTTTTCTCTATCTTCACCACTTTTTTTTTACATTATGCTGGACACTCTTTAGTTTGTTGTAGTAAAAAACGCATTTTTCGCTTTGTGTTCAGTTGTCTGAAAGAACAGGCTGTCAGGACCAAGCCATGTTAGAACATGTTGATGAACTTCTGTGCGACTTACCTAAAAACGTAGTTGATGTCATGACAAACGATAATGAAATGAATGGTGATGTTGAGGAAGAACAAGAACAAAGCGAAGGAATGGACACACAATAATTTTACACAACCCTGTAAATAGGAAGAGATCGAAGCTCGTAGCTGCCATGGAGAATGAAATCTCCAAAATGTCCATTTTATTTGATTAAACAAATATAGTTTTACAAAACGGGAATGATTTGTAACAGTTTTGCAAATTGAGGCAAGTCTTTCATTAAAGTAATAATCATATTCTTAAGGCATTGCTTAAAAAAGTGTTATTTTCTACAAAATCTTTCAATTCTTTTTCATTCATTTCAGAGATTTTTAAATTTTTATTAGCACTGAATAAAATGACATTTCCAAACATATAGGCATATCAAAAACTAGAAGGAAATATCAGTTTTTATTTAATAATTCATATATTTTTTCAAGAGTCTTTGATGAAGAAATTTAAAGAGTCTCGTGCAGTTTTGTTTAAACGCCCCTGGGGTGTTCTTTTAAGGATTGAGGTATTTTATTCTAGACCCTAGCGCCAAAGTGCGAAAAGGAATTTTTACGTGGTCAGTTCTTTGGTTTTTAATTTAAAAAATCGCTCTTAGTAAAAGCTGCTGATTTTATTTATGAACCACTATCATATTTTTAACACTTCTTTATCCTCAGGCATATTTCCTGATGAAAAGAAAACGGCGAAAGTAATTCCGCTATTTATGAGTGGCGATCAATGCACAACATCAAATTATAGACCGATATCACTTCTTCCAACATTATCAAAGTTGTTTGAGAAAATTGTTTGAGAAAATTGTATGTGAAATGCTATCATTTAGAACAAAACAATCTCCTGTTTGATTATCAGTTTGGTTTTAGAAAAAAGAGAAGTACTTCTTTGGCAATTTTAGACTTTGTAAACAGAATCACCGATTCTATTGATGGTATAGGCACCTCTATAGGTGTCTTCCTAGATCCGTCAGAGGCATTTGACTCCGTTAATCTCGACGTTCTCTTAGACAAACTTTCTTATTATGGCATCAATAACGAAACAAAGAATCGGTTCAGTAGCTACTTGAAAAATCGTAAGCAATACGTTTGTGTTGACGGAGTTAACTCAGACATTTTACCTTTACAATGGGGTACCCCAAGGTTCTGTCCTTGGCCTTATACTATTTCTTATATATATCAATAATACTCAATTTGTTACAAACTTTATTCATTTGGTCCTATATGCTGATGGTGTTAATCTTCTTGTAAGTGACAAATCCCTCAAAAAGTCCGGTCTTGAACAAAGAATTGACTCGTCTGGGGGAATGGTTTCAAGCGAACAAGCTAACTATTCATCTATCCAAAACCAAATTTATCCTTTTTGGCTCCAGACAGAGAGACTATCAAATAGTATTCCTACTAGACTCGAGCAAGAGTTCTCTTTGAAGTTAGGAAGTGAAATCGATAGAGTGTCACACACAAAATTTCTAGGCGTAGTGTCAGACGAGAATCTGATTTCACATTGATTCAATTACTCGTAACATTTCAAAGTCAATCGGAATATTATATAGAGCCCGACACCACCTAAGTTTAGACATTTTGATAAATCTTTATTAGAGTTATATCTATTCATATGTATATTTCATATGATACTTTTATCTGAGGCAGTACTGACTATAAAACGAAACTTCTTCCTATCAATCTCTTACAGAAAAGAGCACTACGAGCAATTACATTTTCAGACCGTATGACTCCATGTAGACCTTTATTTCAAAGGCTTAATATTTTAAACATTTTTAAAATAGTGAAACATCAGTACTTATCAGAATTAGTATATAAGCACAATACAAACGAATTACCTGAGGTTTTTTCAAACTATTTCCGTGATATTAGAGCAATTCATATGAAACACGCTCGAAAACAAATAAAAATCTTTTCTTCCCACGCGTTAATCTCAATTATGCCCAGTGTGGTGTAAAATACGCTGCAGTTAAGACTTGGAATGAAACTCCAAATGAAATAAGAACCTGTATGTCTATTAAAGCGTTTTGGAAAAAATACAAAGACTTCCTCTAGGCCAATAGCTGACGTTTGCTTTGTTTCCTTTGTAAAACGACTAGTCTAAGCCAAATAATATTTAGTATTTAATAAGATTTCAGTTGCTTACATACATACTTACATAACTGAAATTTTATCTCGTAACCTACAATGCTAAAACTAAATCCTTTATGAGCCTAGTGGCCCATGGAGCCAGTGCTTATCTCCGGTTTCTGAAGTGTTAAGCGGATGAGAGTCTTTGACTCCCCCTGGAAGGGACTCTTATCCATTGCAGGTTAGCTCCCACCAGATGCTGGTACTCATTTACCTACCTTGGAAGGATGGAAAGCTGAGTTGGCTTAGGCGGAAAAGAATGTAACACAAGTATTCGCCAATCTCGGCAAACTGCCGGGACCGAACTGGTGACCTTATGGTTGGAAAGCAGAAATCTTACCAACTGCGCCAACTATACGTCCGCCCTCATAACCTACAATATGTAACTGTAACTGAACTATAATAACTGATTTTTGCTTTACGTTACCGCTTTGCATTACCGCCTATTGACTTATTGTAAATAAAGAGGCGTGCAGGATTGCCTGTCTAACCCCTTAGGGTTGTAAATCGTGTACCCTCCACCTTTTTTCGCTTTTCTTATATTTCCTCCTCTTATGTAATTCTCAGTGAGAGGTAAATAAAAAAACGTTGAACCTGATTCCCAAATGCCAACCTGACTCCCCAAACACCAACCTAACTCTAACAACTGCTGCTTGAAACTGTTGATAAAACTTTTCATTGTTGGCCTCATCTGCTGTGTCTGTTGGAGCATAACAGTGGCCTATCGAAAACTTGACAAATCTGGAAGCAAATCTAACTGTAATTTTTCTTTCATTAACAAGGTCCCACTCTAAGAGAGAACTGGCTGAGAACTTGTACTCCAAAAGGGTTATACCACTTTGTTGCAGGTCATTCTTGCGTCCTGAGTAGTTGATAGTTTCTCTTGCTGATGTTTTGCATTGGCCCTAACAAGCCATCTCCACTGGCAAATGCTAAAGATATTGAAGTAATTTTGAAATCCTTTGAACAATTGCGCCAACGTCTTTGTTTGGGACATGACAGAAATTCCAAGTACCGACCTCGACTAGTAAAGAAGGGTCTCTGTCTAGCGGCGTCCCTATGGCTTTCATCACCAAACATCACTCTCTCGACATTTTCGCCCTCAAACTTCCAATGGCTGAACTGCCTATAAGTGACTACGTATTTCGAAGTTTTGTATCGTGGTTTCTGTAGTAGGACGTTTTCTTTGTGGACAAAAAAGCCCATCCAGGCTACAGTTGAATTTCACTAGCCCCAACAACAACAGTTTATTTCACCTTAAACATAATTTTTTTCTTTCTAAATATAGAAAATTAATATGTGACAAGGTGCTGCTGGCTACCCGGAATAACCGGTAGGGGCTATACAAGCCGGACTACCCGGAATAACCGGTAGGGGCTATACAAGCCGGACTACCCGGAATAACCGGTAGGGGCTATACAAGCCGGACAGCCAGAACTTTTTGAATTAAACATGTTTAAATCAGCAAACACAAAATAAGCGTAAAGAAGTGTATAAAGCAGAATTTTGGCATAATCAGAAATAACAAGGGAAAAAAATAGTCTGCTTTTAAAAATGTTTGAAAACTAGACCCAGAAAATCGACTCTTGCTCACCATAGAGTCTCCAGTAGCTCAGTGGTTAGAGCATCCGACTAGATTACGAAGAGTCGTGGTTTCAAATCCCATCTGGGGCTCGGATTTTTTCCGAGTTCTCCTTGTCTTTAATATATTATGTAATTATTGTTTCATCTTTTAAAAAACAAGTTTAAGTATGTTTTTTAAATAAGGGACTAGAATGTTTATCAAAATGAGAAAAAAATATAGTTCTGACAGCGCGTAAAGAGTTTAATGGTCGTTGGGTACGTGTTGGGTACGTGTTGGGTACGTGTTACGACCAATTGTAGAATTGCACACAATTTATGCATCCTGCAGATGAACAGTAACTGTTTTGCTATTTTTTTTTCCAGCAGCATTATAGTTGTCTGTTCAGATATCTTTTTACGCCACACAATCAGACTGTATGTAAGGAAAGGATATATAAGTGAATAATATACATTTATTAGGACTTCAAGTCCAAGGTAGTATCGACGTTTTGATAGAATGCCACTGCTTTTCTTAATTTTCTTTGAGACGAAATTCACTTGCTTTTCTCCTTTGAGATGAAAGTCGAGCATGACACCGAGGTATTTAATGTTCTTTTCCTTTAATAACGTATGATTAGTATAGAGACACATGGAAAATTCAATTTTTTGCAACGATGGACGTTCATCTGCGATGAAGTTGGATTTGTCAGTATTTAGTAAAAGTTTGATTGTGCAGAGCCTGTTATTAAACAACCCCCTAAATTACCTTGGACGACAAGATTTGGAGATCTGTATCCCCCATCGAAGAGTGGGGTCAACCTCTGAACTTAGTCTCTCCTTTTCTCCCTTGTCGCTCCCACGCCACTAGTAACGTTCCAGAGATCATGTCTCGAGTGTTGCATCGACAACGACAGCGTTGTTGATGCAACACTTAAATAACTAAATACAATAAAAAAAAAGTATGTTAAAGATAATTTTTCGGATGAGGAGTGTTCTTCTTTTATACGTCAAGTGTAGATTTTTTAAAGGGGAAACTATACTTGCGCAGTACTGAAAGGGACAAATGCGTGAGACTTGAGAGGTCTGCTCTGATAATCACAGGACGACTGTTTCGAAAAAAAGCTTTCATATTCGTGGCATATATATCCGTGTTGAATTCAAGGTTATATTTTTTTACAATAGCAATGTAAAGAGGATCATAGCGAAGCTCGAAATCGGCGCGAAGCTATGCGTAAAGTTGTAGTTGAAATATATATAGTCCTTTATAAAACAAGCATTTGGTTCCAGCGTGGATTTACTAACTTATATATAACTCAAAGATAGATTGCTTTACGTTACTGAGTGGTATAGTGATACGTAATAAAGTTCACTGAATCTACTTTTTAGTAACAGTTTATTGTGTTAATGCTTTCGTCACATCAGTACTGTGCCGACCAAAGTGGTAAACAAATTCGTCTTTTTTCTTAATCTGCCTCGGCGCCCTCTTCTTCGTCCTCGTCGTCACCATCAAAGTCACCTTGGTCAGCGGTTGCTTCTTGGTACTGCTGATATTCGGAAATCAGATCATTCATGTTGGACTCTGCCTACAAAGTTTTAATGAAACAAGATATTATAGTACAACAGATTGTCAATTATAATGGTAACTTTAATAAAATATTACCAATTACTTCTACGTCTCACAGGCAAAAAATACATTAAAATGTAATATTTTAGATTTTTCCATTTGCTAAATGTTGTATTCTATTTTACACCATTTTACTAATGTAAATTTTTGTTCTCCCCAGTCCTTTGTGGGGGCAAAAAACGGCAAATCTGGTGAATTATTAAGACAAAGTGTGACCGAGCAACACAATTTTGCCGCCAGAGAAGCCTGAAACTGGCAAAAATTTGTATTAGTAAAATAGCGTATTGTAAAATGTTCATGGGCATGATAGTCAACTGAAGTAATGGTAACTCTTCAGTTGTTTTCATTGGAAGGAGATTTAAGTTTAGAGAACAGAATGAAATTATTGAAAGATATCTCGTCCTTCCCTTTGATCTACTATAATTTCTTTTGTATTCTTTATAAATCACGGAAAACCTCGCCACTTGAGTCTTTGCTGAGCTCAAAAATATCTATACGGAACGGTTGTTTTCCCCTGTTTTTAAATGAAAAAGCTTGTTACTCATTCTCGCTTAATTCGAAAAGTTCAGTCCCAGATTTTTAATCATTTCAAAATAACTTCTACGTGTGAATCAAATTAAGGTAATGAGTTTGCATCGAGTCGTTGCTGGTCTTCCGACCAAAAAGGAGCCTAAAATGTTATATTGTACATACGAAGTTCCGAAATGTGGCGCGCTAATTGACTGACAAGGCCAGGGGCACTGAGCACGTAATTCATCCCTGGCCTCGAGTCCTCTTCAATTTTCTTTTGGTATGGTTTGGGAGTATATGTGAGGTTTTTATCTCACTTTAAGTAAGATTATTGTGAGCCAAAACTCATCTTCTTCTAACTTGAATCTTTGCGTAATTCAGATAAAACGGCCAGTTCCTTTTGAACTCGTGTTCGGAGAGGTTTACTTTAATGTTGGTGTGAAAAAAATTGTGTCGGTTTGAACGTGATAACCAGATTGGTTCATTTTCCGTCAAAAGAAATTTGATATAGAGTTAAGTTATTTCCTTTACTGTCTTCGTCTGATTCCCAGATATGATACGTTATTAATGGTTATTGTTTTTGTTGCATTTAAGTAACTTGCCGAAAACAAAATGAACATGCCTCTGTGAACTCCATTTCATCCATTCCTTCTCCTGTGTACCAATGTAAAAATGCTTTGCGTCGAAACATCGCTGTGAACTGGTCGCTTATTCGCTTGAACAACTCTTGGATTGCGGTACTGTTACCAATGAATGTACCCGACATCTTCAGACCACGGGGTGGAATGTCGCAGACTGCAGTTTTCACATTGTTCGGAATCCACTCGACAAAGTAGGCGCTGTTTTTGTTCTGCATAAATTTTAAGCATGAGAATAATCATATGTTTGATATTTTCCTTTTCCTTAAATGTCATATGTTGATCTGCGTTCTAGCACTCCAATTAATAACATTACATGAAATTAAAATTGGATAGTAAATTTGACGCGATGTTTTCCCGCCCGAAGGTGAGCAGCATAATCTGAAGCGTCAGCCATCTTCTGGCTCAGAGGTCCGGTGGGCAAAAGAGACTCTCTTACCCATCAACCAGCTCGGGGGTTGGGCCAAGGAAACAGCTAACACTTCAGAATATGTGTAGCACCGTATGGTCTGAGTTCACTGGACCGTGATATGTGTTAAATTCTCCTTGTTTCAGCATTTCCTGTACTTAACACAAAAAAATATAAGATGAAACAATAACAACATAATATTAAAGGCACGGAGAACTCGGAAAAAAATCCGAGCCCCAGATGGGATCGATTTGAACCCACGAACCTCCGTGTACTAGTCGGATGCGCTAACCACTGAATTACTGGAGACTCTATTGTGAGTAAGGTTAAGAAGACTAAAATATAATTGAATATTCTATAAATTTGATGTATCAAATAGTATATTTTCATTGTTTGAATCAAAAACAGAGGTAATTAAAAAAGAGCAAAGAAATATTTTCATATCGTATTCCGCACGTTAAAAACTAGTTTAAATGTTTTAATTGCATGTTTGCATAAATCACTTTTATTTATCGCACACTTGCCATTTTTGTTTTTATATAGCTACGGGTTTATATTTAGAAACTGACTAAAATACAGTCATCATACCTGCATGTTAAACATTTGTTCATCAACCTCTTTCATCGACATGAGCCCACGAAATACTGCTGCAACAGTCAGGTATCTTCCATGTCGAGGATCACATGCAGCCATCATGTTCTTATTATCAAACATTTGTTGAGCTAGCTCTGCTACAGTCATTGCACGATACTGTTGTGAGCCGCGACTGGTCAGCGGAGCAAAACCCGGGATGAAGAAGTGTAGGCGCGGGAAAGGAACCATATTGACTGCTAACTTTCGCAAATCTGCGTTTAGCTGGAGAATGATAATAAAAATGGTAATTACTGTGAATATGATAACGGTGGTATAGAAATTTGAAAATCCAAGGACACTGGTTTGAACGCGGTCGATTATTGTCATTGTGTTTAAACCTTAAACTATGTCAAAATATACAAGTTCACCTACAAACCCGTAATGACTGAATAGGTGAGCGTGACTATAAGTCCCAACATACATTTCGATAACCATGAATCTATCAAATTCAACTAAGACGTATGACCGATCTTGGATATTACGTATGCAGCTCAAAACAATTCAGCCTTCAACAGGACATGAATTCGTCCCCTCTGTGGTTCCAGTGCATCGCTATAAGCAACATTTCGTAGCAGTTAGGAGGTGGTCCACTTTCAGCTAGTTGGTCCATCAAGCCCACTAACAGTGACGACAAATATCTGAGTTACGTTTGAACCACGGTTAATTTCAACCTACCTGTCCAGGAAACCTGAAGCAGGTAGTCACTCCACTCATGGTGGCCGACACAAGATGATTAAGATCCCCGTATGTGGGAGTGGTCAACTTAAGAGTTCGGAAACAGATGTCATAGAGAGCCTCGTTATCAATACAGTACGTCTCGTCTGTATTTTCCACCAACTGGTGAACACTAAGCGTGGCGTTGTAAGGCTCCACGACAGTATCTGATACCTTGAGAAAAAAAAATTTAAAGATAACTCTTAATGCAAAAAAAAGCATTTACATGTTAAATGACATATCAGTAGGATCGTCAATACCCTTTAGTAAGATTAGTTCTATCCGTTTTGAAATCAGTTTATATCCTACATTTTGATTGGTTCCCAGCAGTATCATTTCAACATTATTTTTTTTAGTCAATAATTTTAATAAGCCTATAAAACATCAAAATGATATCGAAACATGTTTAAACTTTTAGTTTTAGGTACTAATTAGTTTTTACATTTATCGGGGGATAGCTATATAGGATTTCAACTTAAAGCTGTACTTAGCAGGGATAGAATTCTTGAAATACTCCTCGCTTTGAAAATTTTATATTGAAGTACAATGAAATGCAATTTTCAGAAGACATTTTAAACGCACTACTTCACCTTTGGCGATGGCACAACACTAAATGTGACCATCATTCGGTCCGGGTATTCCTCGCGAATCTTGGAAATGAGGAGTGTTCCCATTCCAGCACCAGTCCCTCCACCGAGAGAGTGCGTCAGCTGAAATCCTTGGAGACAATCGCAAGCCTCCGCCTCCTTACGGACAACATCCAGTACCGTGTCTACCAGTTCGGCACCTTCGGTGTAATGACCTTTGGCCCAGTTATTCCCTGCTCCACTCTGCCCTATTTCCAATTAAATAATGCTGTAAATGTCATTAAAAAGCAACATCATTCTTGTCGTTTTTGGTTTCTTAAGGCGCTCAAATACAGCTCTACTTGTTCTTATAAGATATTCCAATATATCGGAAACACTGAATATCCTAAACAACATAAGGACTGTATCAAGTGGAAAATGCATTAAGCTGATTGTTGTGATATGAATTGTAATGATGTCTGTTAATTATGAATATAACTGTCTTGCACATGCGTGCTTGTAATGACACAGCCACTAAATAGGGCATTATGGCCTTGCGGGTCTAAGAGGAACTAAGTCCACACTAAAACCTTTAAAAAAAAAGAGCGAGCCTGAATGTTAACACCCGTGGATAGCTGTTTCTACCTTATTGGGCTTCGTCAGCAGGACTCAGCTAACAAACAAGCTCAACCCTTTTTTACTTGAACTTGATATGATGTGCTGTCTTGAAAAGAATGGCAAGAGAGTACAGGATGTTTTAAAGACGTTTGACTGTATTATTAAGCAGCGTGATGATCAACTGAACACTATTCAGAATTTCAAAGCCGATGTCAAGCTGCGTTCTGAAACAGAGCCTGTGTTTAAAAAAGCTGGATTTGTCTCTTATCCACTAAAGACTAAAGTAGAAGATAACCTAAACAAGGCAGAGAAGGAGGGCATTCTAAAGACAGTTAAAAAAGCAAATAGGCATCACCTATAGTGGTAGTCCCAAAAGCAGATGGAAATATCAGGGTGTGTAGGAACTATAAAGTAACTGTGAATCAGAGTGTACAGGAGGACCCACACCAACTCCCCACCCCCGAGAATTTCTTCGCAGCCCTCGCAGAAGGAAAGTTTTTTACAAAATTTGATTTGTCCAATAAATACTCACAAAGGTTTCTACCAGTATCAACGATTGCCCTATAGTGTTACCACAGGCCCTGCACTATTTCATTTCGTTATGGACCAAATGTCTGTTGTTATTTAGATGACATTTTGATTAGTTCTGCTACCCTTGAGGAACACATGGTTCTTCTCGAGCAGATACTACAAAAATTGAAAGAGAATGGAGTGCTTGTAAAAAAGTCTAAATATCAATTTGCTGAGTCAGAAGTGGAGTACTAAGGCCATAGAATCGATGTGGAAGGATTAAAGCTATAAAGAATGCAAAGAAGCCAAAAAACGTATCAGAGCTGAAGATTTTCCTTGGAATAGTCACCTAATATCACCGCTTCGTAACTAACATATCTACGACGTTTTTACCATTGTATGACTTGAAGAAGGGTAAGCCCTGGAAGTGAACTCGTGAATGTGAAGAAACGGTCGACAAGGAAAAGGAACATTTGTCTGGCGAGCAAGTACTAGTACATTACGACACAACAAAACCACTAGTTCTAGCGACGGATGCCTAACCGTATAGTCTCGGAGCCGTGATATCACAACGTATAAGAAATGGACAAGAATGCTCCATTGTGTATACCTACTGTACAGATCCTTAACTTCCGCAGAGAAAAACTATGGACAACTTGAAAAGGAAGCTTTAATAATCATCTTTGGAGTGCGCAAATTTCACAAGTACCTGTACTGTATGGCAGGAAGTTTATACTAGTAACCGACCATAAGCCACTTACTAATATCCTAATGTCATATCAGTATTCTATACAGTACTGCAAATCGAAGGAGCACATAAATGCAGATATGTTGTCAAAATTTCCGGAACAAGCAGGAGAAAAGTCTTTTGCCTCAGAACTACCAATCAACTACTTCAGTTGGGTTAGAGAATTGCCGATAACAGCCTATGAAATTAAAGAAGAAACAAGAAAAGACCCAGTCTATGTTGTCTCGTGTTTGGCACTTCACTATGAACGGATGGCCAGAACAACTTTCAGAGCCGGCCCTTAAAGACTACTTTGTTCGTAAGGACCAGCTAACTGCAGACTAAGGATGTGTATTATGGGGAATGCGGACCACAATTCACAGCCACTGAGTTTCAAGATTTTCTTAATAGAAACAGAGTTAAGCATACTTTGCCACCACCCTACCAACCATCGGGTAACGGAGCCGCACAAAAAAGTGTACAGATTATCAAGAACAACCTAAAGAAACACCTCATAGAAGAACAAAAACATGTGGAACCCAAGCTAACAATTAAACAGAGACTAGATAATTTTCTCCTCACTTACCGTGTAACTCCATATTCCGTTACTGGTCGTTCACCTGCAGAATTGTTCTTAAAACGCGAAGTTCGTGCACGTTTTAGTTTTTTCAAACCAAACCTTACTAGGCGAGTAGAAGAGATGCAAGAAAAACAAAGAAGAGACCACGAGAGACCCAGATCTTATATACTTGAATTCCACAATGATGACAAAGTATTAGTAAGAGACTAGACAGGAGGAAAGGAAAAGTGTATACAAGGACTTTTGGCTCCTCCGATTCCTTTGACAATCTTCAATGTTAGCTTCAGTGAGTCCTTTTCTTTCTTAACTGTAATCAACTTGTTTTAAATGAGACAATTATAGATTCAAAACTGATATCTTGGAAACCAGATCTAATTTTTCCTTCGCGTGAGTATTTTCAGCTTTCTTGTTTTCCCTCAGTGCTATCCAGTGCTTTTCATTTTTGCTTTTGATCCTTACAAGGTCAACGAAGCTTCGTCTTCTTATTGGTCGCCATCTTGAAATTTATCACTTAATCAGTTGTACATCCTTTTTTTGACCGATTAGTAGGTTTATACCAAAACAATTTGACCTCTCGTCGTCATGGACTACGAGTTTAAATAGCCCATTCGGCTTATGGCCTGATCGGCTATTGACGCGTAGTCCATTCGTCTTCAACGTCCAATTAAGAATTAGCAGCTGTTTCGGTCTAGCGAAACGAAAGAGCTTACCCCTAACCGGCTGACTGCCTCGGCTATAGATCTTATTAGCAGCTGTTTCGGTGGGTAGTTGCCTCGGCTATAGATCTTATTAGCAGCTGTTTCGGTCGGTAGTTGCCTCGGCTATAGATCTTATTAGCAGCTGTTTCGGTCGGTAGTTGCCTCGGCTATAGATCTTATTAGCAG
>JAOBAY020063496.1:0-12587 GCA_025331085.2 Zoanthus sociatus
GAGTTTGGTAGAGAAATGCTCCGTGAGCACAAGGAAGAAAACATTGACAATTTAATCGCTTGGCTTCAAATAGAAGCAAATCTAAGACCTAGAAACAAACATAATTTGGGGCAGAAATCGGCTATAAATAACAGCAATAACAGAAGTGAAGTAGGGACCATGTTTAATCGTGATAAGAGTGATATTCAAGATAAAACAAATATATCTCCTATCAGCTCAATAAACTCAAATGCTTAAGATCTTTGTCTTTCCAATTGTCAGAATAGACATCCCCTTTCCTCCTGTCCTGCTTATCAAAAGTTAAGTGTCAAAGAACGATGGCAAATTGTCAGACAAAATAACTGCTGTCGTAAATGTTTAAGGGCTCACCATACCAATGACTGTAAAAAACAAGACGGTAAAACCTGTGATCAATGCACCAGGTGCTATCATCGTTCTCTTCATAGTAATTCCAGAAATAAGAACTTTAGCTCAGCACCAAAACAAGCAACAGTGCAAAGTCCCTCAAGCATCCCTATACATACATATGTGCCTGCAATAAAGCCAGATGCGCCGCCCTTTATATCGCAATCGCACAACAACACTTTACAGAACATTAAGAAACTTAAAGGCATTTGTCCTGTACAGAAACTAAAAGTCATGAACGCCGACGGAGAATATGAAGAAATTTTAGCTATGGTAGAGAGTGGGTCAAACATAAGTCTGATGTCGAAAACAACAGCCAAACGACTCGGTCTGCAAGGCACCAAGATGCAAATAACAATGAACCATGCTGGTGGGCAACAACGATCTGAACAATCTGAACGAATCGAGATTAATCTAACACCAACTGACGATGATGGTTTCATAAATACCATGCAAGTAATGACAGTCAACAAGCCTTGTAGTCCAGCTCAAACCATTTCGAAGAATGCATTGAATAATTATTCTCATCTACAACCCATTGTTGATAAACTTCACCTAGCTGGTGGATCAGTTGACCTCCAGATTGGAACAGATTTCCCGTCTGCCTTTATTGACATACAATCCAAACATAGAAACGCAGAAGAACCAATCGCCAAACAGAATTGTTTCGGATGGTATGTTCTAGGCGCCTTCAATGGAGAGTCGAGTAGTGATATTAAGAATGTAGAGGTTGCTACTGTAAGCACCAATGAAGACATAAAAAAAGTACTAAGGCAAGATTTACTCGGAGTAACACCCACTGAAATGTGCACATGCACAGATGAGAAGTTAAAAGAAAACAAATTTATCAAATCTATTGCTGTCTCAACGAGAAGAGTTGAAGGGCGAGTCGAGGTAAGAATGCCATGGAAAGAAAATGGTCCTCCTAAACAAAGCAATAATGATATTGCATACGGAAGAATGATTTCGTCTGAGAATACATTTAGAAAGAAAAACTGCTTTAAAGAAATTGAAATAGAAGTAGAAAAACTAGTATATCAAAACTTTGTTACTGAGATACCAAACAGTCAAATTGACCACAGTAAACCCGAATGGTATTTACCAATGCATGCTGTCTTTACCCCAGATAAGTCTACAAAACTGCGCCTTGTTTTTGATGCATCCGCTAAAGGTCCAGAAGGTCCGTCATTGAATGACTACTTAGAAAAAGGTCTAAACTACATAAACAGTATTCCCAATGTTTTGATGGCCTGGCGATGGGACAATTAACGTAGGTTTTTGTGGTGATCTACGCAAAATGTTCAACCAAATTCTTATTCATCCAGAAAATCAAGTTTATCACAGATTCCTGTTTAAAAGAAGTTCAGACAAAGAGCCAACTGTGTTCCAATGGTGTAGACTAAATTTCGGCGACAAACCTGCACCTGACATAGCCACTGGCACAATCAATGGTTTGGCAAAAGATTTTCAAGATCAACTTCCAGAAGCCTCAAAACTGCTTCAAGAGCAAGTCTACATTGATGACACTGGAGGTTCGAGTAACTGTCCTCAAAATTCAGAGAAGCTCATGTGAGACATCAACACAATTCTACACAGTGGAATGTTTCAAGTTAAAGTGTGGCACTCTAATGACAAAAGTATCAACAAATCAGACGACTGTCATACACATTTTCTTGGCCATAAGTGGGGCAAAGAAAGTGACAAACTGATGTTCAAGAGAGAAGAAATCATCAGCAACCAGAATCTTTTCATGAAGCGAAAATGCTTAGCTCTAGTCTCACAGCTCCGGGATCCATTAGGACTTGTGTCACCTGTTACAATAAAGTTCAGAGTAGATCTACAAGACCTGTGGGCAGCTGGATATTCATGGGTCAAGGTTCTACCGCATGACATCCAGAAGAAATGGGTAGAATACCTTCAAGTACTCAATCAACTTCTGTCCAATGAATTTGAATGCAAACTAAACCCAGATAAGCCATAGGAAAACCCGGAGTACATGGATTCTGCGACGAAGGCAAACAAGCATACGGAGCAGCTACTTATCTCAGATGGAAGTTAAAAGATGGAAACTATAGGTGTACTCCAATCATGGTAAAATTGTTTGTCTCTCCTCTAAAAAAGAAGTCTATCTCGAGACTGGAATTACTTGGTTGTCTAGTTCTCGTGCGTCTTTACTGTATATACGCAAAAGCGCTAAGGTTTGTGCATATAGAAGACTGCAAGAGAGTTGTGGACCAACTCTAAAACTGCCCTTTCATGGACAAAAACTCCAGCAAGGAAGTTTAAATCATTCGTATCTGCGTGAGTAGCTGAATTCCAAGAAAGTATAAATGTTAAAGCTTTCAAGTATACGAGATCCAAGGAGAACCCCGCGGATGCATTGACTCGAGGGATAAATGCACAACAGTTACAAACTTGGTTAGCTGGACCTAATTGCCTACGCACATATGAAATCTACGAATGTAATGAAAGTGATTTCAGAGAAGATGAATCCAGTATTGAAGAATACAAAAGCAAATTAAAAGAAAAAGAACTCCACAAGAAGCTAAAAGTGGGAATAGATGAAACTACCGGACTGTTGCAGGCATATGGCAGATTAGAAAACATCAAATCACTTCCTAAAGACATGCATCAGCCGATCATAATTCCGCATAACCATCCACTTGGAAACCAAATACTCCGACATTAACATGAGAAAAGAGGTCACTGTGGTTACAAGAGTTTGATATACGTAATGTGTAAGAGATTTTGGATGGTAGCTCCACAAACCATCTCACGTGAAATTGTGTCATTTGTAAGAAACTTTGCCAGAGACCACTAGAACAACTGATGGGACAGATTCCAAACCTATATGTAGCAACAGGATTACCAGTTTTAACACAGGGCTTGATATGTTTCGACCAATCCAAATTAAGATGCATCGAAAAACCTACAAAGAGGCCCAAGTGGTAATCTTCACATGCATGACCACAAGAGCAATACATCTAGAGCTAGTGACAGACAGAAGCACAGACACATTGCTGATGGTGTTCCGACGATTTGCGTGTACGAGAGGTCATCCCAATACATGTTGGTCTGACTGTGGAACTAACTTTGTTGGTGCACATGCCTATTTGAAAGAAATTATGTGTAACTGGGACATACCTCAAATTCAGAGCATCCTAACTGAAGAATTTACTTGCAACTTTAAGTGGGAATTCAATGTTCCCAAGGCAAGTCACCACAATGGAGTCGTCGAAAGTCTAATCAAGCTATGAATACTACATGCAAAGACTGGGCCTACACAGAAGAACAGTGGCACACATTTCTCAAGGAAATAACCTACATGATAAATAGCCGACCTCTCTATCCAGCCTCAGACAATATCTGGGATGAGCCACAGATCACACCAAATGACCTCATCATTGGTCAACACAATCCACCACCCAGAGGAGGGGTCAAAAGTTAATCCAAGAAATCTACTCCGCTCGTGTCAGAAGAGAACCTACGAATTTCGGAAGGCATGGATGAAATATTTCGCGCCAAACCTGTTACCTATGAACAAGTGGTTTCGAATCAGAGAGAAAATCAGAATTGGAATTTGATTCTAGAACTCGATAAGACACCTCGAAGGCAGTGGAAGATGGGTATCGTGACAAATACTTACCCTGGAACAGATGGAATGGTAAAAAAGGTTCAGATGAAGACATCGCGAGGAACTTATGACAGACCTATCAATAAATTATGCTTAATAGCAACAAAAGAGGGATTGGAACAAAATCAGTAAAATATGGTCTCATTAATTTAATAATTTTTTCGTTAGTCGTAGCCTCCTAACTGGAGGTTTGGAGGTCAGTTAACTTAGTTTGACAGTGGTAAACGCTACCTTGTACAAAAACTGTGAGAACGTATAATCAAATAAATGGAGTCAGAATCCTAATGTGCAATTCAATGGTACTGGAGAGTCCTTAACATAATTGGCCCTTGGAGGTAAATCCTGAGAATTGCTCTACACTTACAGTACATGTGTAGAACCTATAAAATCACTGCAATAACAAATACACCAACCCTAACCTCACCTGTCAGAAGGTACCCCCTGAAACCAACAAAGAGGCTTATTGAGCACTATTTAAGGAGAAAACAGTTGGAAGACTCTTTTGGTTTGACACTATTTTACCTTATTTTCTGGATACCTCAACAGGTTATATATTATGTTCACATGGTTTGCATACACATTTGTGGGTGCATGCATGTACAACAGTTTCACGAGTAGTTTGATGGAAGTTGGGTATTGATATTGCACATTAAAAAATATCTCAAAGTTTTTAAACAATTATTACCACATCACACATACCGTGTTTCCCTTTGCGCCGTTGAAACCATTTTGTCCGCGTGGGCCTCTAGGACCCTAGAAGTAAGGAGAAAATAATTGATAATAATCAACATTGGATTGAAGCTCAGAGTGTTAAACTTGATGTTAGGCTTGAAAACTTTAAAAAATAACAAAAGTTTTTCTTCTTTCATCTATTGTAATTGTTCTATTACACAATCCTGCTTGTATCACAGAAATCCCAAACAACAATTAATGATGTTTAAAAAGTACAGCTTTTATTATTAAATAGACTGTTATCTCAACTATACAACAAATAATGCAATATTGCACTACCACACAAAAATAAAGCCCTGAACAATCATTTGACAATTGCTATAAACTAATATATACGTTAGTGAGAAAATGAAATTGCCATGTAAAAAATAGCAACATTTTAACAGCAAATTGGAATTTTGACATTAAAATATAAAACAAAGGAGTTGTTTTTTGCTTGATCAAACAAGGAGGCAGAGCACAGTGAAGAGAACAATTATTAAGTACACAATTATTAATTGTTACATTGTATGTTATGAAGAGCAATATATAAATTTGATCATACTGGTGGTCCAGGTGGGCCAGGACGTCCATCTGCTCCAGGTGGTCCCTGTGTGAAGGAGATACACAAAAAATGTTTACATATTCATGATCAATGCAATAAGCAATGTTAATTTTGTGTTTTTATAGTTTACTAAAGTACATGGGCCAAACTTTATTAGCAATACTTTTAAATAGCAAAACATTTTATTTTGAAAAACGTTTTCCAACTTCTATTTACTCACCATGATGCCTGTTTTCCCTTGAAGACCAACTGTTCCAATTGTTCCAGCTACACCCTATGGTAGAAAATGGCATGATTGAGAACTAATGCTTTTGAAAAAAATTATAAATTCATTTTTCTTAAAACACATTGAAAGACAACAACAAACAAAAGCCTTTGTTGATTTTTTACTAGCTATCAATTCAGTTAAAGCAAAAAATAATGGTCATCAATAACTTACCCTTGATCCAGACTTTCCTGGATCTCCAGGGGCGCCTGATGCTCCCTAAAAATGTAAAGATCAATGTAACCTTTTAAGATAGATTTTAAAACGGCAAATAAACTGCTTACAGCTGCCTGATTAAAAAAATATAACAATGCAACTTATTTTTATGTACTTTATGGCTGAGTTAACCAAGAGGCTGTTCATTGTCAAAACAGTTAGAAGATAAACACATTTCTATTTTCACTACAATATAAACATCTTTTTGTAATTAAATGAAAAAATATAAGAGGACTGAATAACTGAGTTTGGATGCAAGAAGTCCAAATGTACAATACAATAAAAGGCATGAGTGAAAATTTACTAACAAAATTATATTTAAAGTTCCTACATCACTTTGTTTTCTCTTTTAGATGAAAAGTATTGTTATCTATGAACTCAGAATTAGAATAACCAAAGAAAATTCCACAACTAAGTATGATTTTTAATCAAAGAAAGTTGGAATTTAAATTCTGACCAAGTGGCAGGTGACCGGTACCAGCTGTGACATAGCAGCAGTGTTTTACGAGACAAACGTGACAAACAAAGTACTTCTTCAAACCAAATTTTTTCTGTTTGTAAATGACATTGCTGTGCTGACATCATCACACCAAGACTTCATAATAGCATTTATGCTCAATCAAAAGATAGCAGCCTCAAAACTGTCTTATTTGCACATTTCATTATTCAAAAAACAGAACAGGAACAGCAAAAAACTGTTTAATTTTTGAAATTCACTGTAGTATTACTAAAGGGTTCTAAAAGAAAAAAAAGTCAGGGACTTTAATATCTATGTAATCCATCTTTCAATAGTGCTTTTTTAATGTTATATATCATATACTATATAAATATATATATAATTTTATTCCATTTTGGTTTTGGGTTAATATTTTCCAATTTCCTAGTCACAGATACTATTATAAAGTGTTGGTTATACAATATATGTATTAATAGGGTTAAAAAAATTACAAAGATAACATTATCATCCTTATGATTGTTTTAGAATCAAAGATAAATATCAATGGCTACATAATGTAAATAAACAGGTGCAGATGTAAAAAAAAACAGTCTTATACACAAAAAAGGAGAAAAAATTGGTATGAAAAAAATGTATATACACTTAGGTAAAACTAAAATAGAAAGGAATTATTTAGTAAGATTCTATCTATAACTAATTTTATTTTACTTTGATAAGATAAAATGCATGTATATACAATTTGTTACATTGTTTTTAGAAAAGCGAGAATATTTTTATGTTCCCATACTAATCGCACTCATGACTTTGCTCCTGCAAACACAACATTAAATTCACTATATAATTGTTGTAACAAAAGATTGCTTTCAATGACAATTTATTTTAATTACTTACACTTTCTCCTTTTGCACCAGCTACACCCGGCTGACCTGGAGCTCCTCTTTCACCCTGTTGTTGGTTTTAACCGAATTTAAAGTCAGATACATATATCACAGTTACAAAATGTTTTCAAAACTAAAACTTTTCTGAAATTCATTGAAAATGTGTTCCAAGATTTTCTACTGTAATTGTTGGGATTTTATACTTAACTTATTCTATTTAATTCTTACCTTTGCTCCATGGGCACCAGGAGCTCCTGGTAAACCACGTTGACCTTGAACACCCTTAATAACAAAAATTTATCAAAATGAGTTTCTACACTGAGTTACATGTATGAAGAACATAATATATCCACTACATGTGTGTTTAGAATTAGCCACAAATAGATAAAAAATGTTCCTTAATTTAAGGATCTAGCTATAGTGCAGAAACAACATGTGACTTAAGCTGCTATGAATTATCACTGTTGAAATATGTACAGAATTTAGGCAAATGCCAAAAAGAAACCAGCAAAATTATTTTTTTTATGCTTTAACAGATTTAAACTTGTAAAGTCAAGTAATTACTATTAAGCTGAAAAATTTCTTGCAAATAAGTTGGCTGGTGTTTTAAACTGGTAAGTACATCCATATCTTCACTTTACCTCCCTGGTACACAGGAACAAGAAGTTGCAACCACTTTTGCATCTTTCTTGTCATTATTGAATTGGAAACTTTATCACTTGAGTACACCAATACAAACAAGGTATTCACTGCACAAATAAGGTCTATTATAGCAATCATGCTATCCTAAACTTCTGCCACCTGGCATCATTACTTACTTGACTACCCTGAGGTCCAGGGGGTCCTGGATTACCAGTTCGGCCTCGTTTACCTCTCCTTCCTACACTTCCAGTTGGTCCAGGGGGTCCAGATATTCCTTCTGTTCCCTGTTGACCCTTGTCTCCTCTATTACCATTGGGACCCGGGTTACCAGGAGGTCCAATTTCACCTGCACTTCCAGGATAACCTGCTGCTCCTTGTATTCCTCTATCGCCTCTTTCACCAGGAGATCCAGGTAGTCCCTGCATTCCTGTGGCACCTTGATCACCACGCTCGCCAGCAAAACCTGGAAGACCTGGTTTACCTGGATCACCATTTTCACCAGGCTCACCAGGCTTACCAGGTTCCCCTGGCTCTCCAGCAACGCCCCTTAACCCCTGATTACCTGTGGCACCCTGCTCCCCTTTGGGACCTGGTGCACCTTGAGAACCAGCACTTCCAGATGGACCACCTATTCCCTAAGTATACAAGGAATGAGCAATGGATCAACAAGATTTCCTAAAAAAATTCTTCAATTTTTTACAATAATTAAGTTCTCTGAACATTTTTTTTTACACATGAGTTTCTTAATGGATTGGTGATGGCACATTAAATTTCTTTACCGAGAATATAATTTCAAGTATGCCAAAGAAACAACTAGAATACTCATAACAGAGTGGTCTGTATGTTTGAAATGATTTTAAGTGTTAAGGAAAAAATATGTTGTTAAAGAATAAAGTTATAATGCTTTTTCGATTACCAAAAATTAATACTTAAACCACAGAGAAAATAATATATAAATAAATAAATAAATACTATATTTAACGTCAATTGTGATGGAAGTGGTTGCGCATTCTTCCTAGCCAGAGGCCAATGTTTAATTGCTCAACGGCTCAGATCTTGGTGTGAACATCGAATTTGCAGAGGGAGGAAAACTGGAGTCAAATTGAAATAGACAAATTTCAGCCCACGTGCAGACTCGATCCTGGGCTGTAGAGGTGGAATGAATTAAAGTCTACATGTATTCTACAGCTTTTCAATTAAGCAAGCTGCTTTTAACAATTGGGCATCATACCTGTTCATTTAATCCTAACTTTGATCAACAGTTTTTTTAGATGATTTGTGGTTTAAGTTTTTTGTTAACAAAAAGCTATTACACTCTGGTAAACTGTTGGTGATGAGCATGGTGCATGCAAATTACAAGGAAATTGTGATCATGACAAGCCATGTCCTTGCAATATGGATGTGAGTAAATGTTCATCAAGATATGTTTCTCAGAGACACTGTAATGGTTGCCAGTCGATTCGCCCATGGTTATTTCGCCCAAGGTCGTTTCGCCCCAAATCTTACAGTAGGTCGTTTTGCACCATGCATAAGTGGTTTCACCCCACGCAGGGTTTTTGTTAACATTTGTAATAACAGGGACCTTTTCCTAAATAAAAGGGATCCTAATGGCAGAGAATTTTAAAATTTTAGGGTCAAATGGGTGTATTTTAGGCTACTTTTGCACACTTTCTGTTCTTACATTAGCTGATATAATGATCGAGGCATTCGTTACTACCAAACATGTAACTTTTAGTATGAATCACATACCAAAATGCTTAGCCAATAAATGATAACTTTGGCTTTTTCACAATTTTAATATTCATTTTAACAGTTGTAAAATAGACAGGGTATAAAGCTATAACACTCCTATAACACATACTATTCAGCTTCAGTAATCCATACTGTATCTTTCTGCATGCTCGTCATGTATGTCAAATGACTGGTGTTTTTCTTGTTTTTAATTCACAAATAAAAAATTTTGACGTGTCTAATAAATTATTTCTTCTCTAAAAATAAATCAACTTTTCATTACTCATGAAAGGAGGTTATTCAATACTTCGATGACAAACTTTGGGAGTGCTGATAAATGCGTTTGTTTTATTTCATAGCGTCTCAAGTCACGAACTCCAAATCAGCTGCACGAGCACAACATTTATCACAAAGAAAGAAAAAATATCCAGAGCACAGAAATAATACAGAGTTTTATTTATTTTATGTTTTAAGTTAACATATAATTAGTTGACCATAATCTCCACAGGATGTTTAGTACAACTTGCGAGTGAAATAGACGGGACAAAAATTAAAATAGCTGAGTAAAGGACCCAGTGTCCCGGTCCTAAAAAAAACACTGCCACGCATAAGTTGTTTCGCCCCACTTTCTAAATCTATACCTTTTTACATAGAATAGTTGTTTTAAAACAATCTTTGCTAATTTTTCTTTAAATTTTATCATGCAGGTAAGGATTATAAGTTTGCTTCCACGATCTTGGACCTGTGGATCTGCAATTTGCTATTAACTATGAACACGTTCCAGCAGACTTTATGCGAAAGTAGGAGAACGTCGCTGGGAAAAGAACAACGACAAGATTAAGTTGGCAACGTTTCACAATAAATGCTGCGAACTGCCATTTTTGCAAAAAAATAATGAATAACTGCAGAATAAAGATTGTTTTAAAACAACTATTCTACGTAAAAAAGCATAGATTTATAAAGTGGGCCAAAACAACTTATGCATGGTGTGAAACGACCTAAGAGAGAAAAAATATAGTGGATGGAAACGACTTGGGGTGAAACAACCATGGGGCTGAATGACTGGCAACTTTAAATAAATAGGCTCAGAATACATCCACATGGATTCTGATAAACTGATTTAATATATGCAGGGAAAGAAATATTAACAATGATTTTACTTTGTTGATGGTCATTTGCTGATATATATATTTAGTACTAGTATTACCAACAAAAGTTTCAACAACAACAAAAAATAAATAAATAAAACACACCTCAGGTCCACTTGGTCCAACCAGTCCATTCTCACCTTGTGGGCCCTGTGCAATTAAGACAATTGTAACAAAAAGAATATTTGTGAGAAGCTGATTGTCTGAAACATCTACACAAAGTCATACTGTATATAACAATAGTACCGTATCACCCAACACACCTTTTTACTATTAATTTTACCTTCACTTCATGTGCAGTGCTCCACCTACTCTTTGGTTTAGCAACAGTAAAATTACTAGAAACAGAACAATCATCACCATTTGTAGCCCACACTAAACTCCATCATTAGTTTTTAAGTCTTTTCAAAACCTGTTCTACCTTGACTAGGTTAAAGGCTATTTGTTCTGAAATGTTACAAAACTAAATCTATTTTTACTAGCCTTGACTAGTGGACAACTGGTGTATGACTGCCTCAAATTGTAGCCTGTCAATTGCTTGCTTTCTGTACAGCTGTTTTAAGAAAAGTTAAGTTATGAGTTCTTTGGTTAAGATTTTAATTTTCTGACATGTTTTAATTTTCACATACAGTACATTAGAAACATTTTAGTTTCACTTGACACACCAGTCTTTTAACTTCCCTTGTATCTTAGAATGACTTCATTTATGATATTCTACTTTTTACATTATACTGTACATAATTAATCAAAGAAGCTGTAATAAATAGATTACTGCGTTCGACGTTAGGAGAAAGCAACCCTAATCTTGGGTTGCATGTGGTGAACATGGGATCTCTGTCCTTTTACATGTGTGAATATTCTCAATTTTTGGGGGGTTTGTATCAAATCTGTGCCATCTTGAATAACTAATGAGGTACAACACTTAAAGGAGGAGTACAAGGCTAGAGAGCCTAGAGCCAAATATAAGCAAAATCAAGCAAAACTTGAAAAATTGACACCTTGACATAAAAGCAAGTTTTGAAAATTTTGTGGAAAATCATAGTTTATCGAAGACATCCCTTGTTTCTTTTTTCAAAACATTTCCAGATTTCAATAACAATGTATGTTCTGTTATTCGATCGCTGGCTTTATTTTTCTGATATAGTGGGAAAGACATTTTGAATGGCCAAACTTTTCTTTCTGTTTGGCCATTTCGCCATGGCGGACTTCAGTGAGCTATTTATTAGCTAGCTTTTGGAGAAAATGCAACAAAACTTAATTTATACCTTAGAAATAATGTCCATGCAGCTAGAGGAATTTAAGATAAAAGATGCGAGGTTGTTTGCAAGCAACCTAGTGTTTTCATTGCTTTTGTTGTCCTAGGCAATGACATGAAAAGGTGATAAACTGACAAAGCTGAAAGGTGAATACCTTGCCTGATTTTGTTTTCTGTTTGTTTTCAGAAGTTTCGAAGACTGTTGAATTTTAAGAAATTTAGAGTTCTTTTTTTTGTTATGTAGTCATTGCAAGGAGTTCTCACATTTAAGAAAAAAAAAGTGCCAGCTGTTGGCACAGATATTTAATTTATCAAAATAAAACTGTCATATTTCTTTCTCCAGCACACAATTATTACTGACAGTTGTTTTATTTTGTGTTAACAAACAAATATGGCAGCCAGTTTACCTTGTATGCAAACAAAATAAAGACGATTCTTCTTTCATATTTTGGTCTGTGTATTTATTCATACTCTTGGGTGCTTAATATATCATCTCTCTCTTCTAGAAAAGGCGTCGAATAGTTTGCCGTATAAATTAAAGGCGTCTATAATACAAAGGAATAATTCGAAAACATTCCAGACATATTTGAGAACTTGCTTGACTAGTTGCTTTTTTTTGTTACTTTTCTTCTGTTTCATGGATCATATTTTAAAAGCATATTTTACAACTTAATCACCAC
>JAOBAY020063507.1:0-12587 GCA_025331085.2 Zoanthus sociatus
TAATGATAATGATAATGATAATGATAATGATAATGATAATGATAATGATAATGATAATGATAATGATAATGATAATGTTAATGATAATGATAATGATAATGATAATGATAATGATAATGATAATGATAATGATAAAGATAATGATAATGAAAATGATAATGATAATGATAATGATAATGATAATGATAATGATAATGATAATGATAATGATAATAAGACTTTCGCCTGCTTGTTTCAGTAGTAAGAAAATGTTTAATGTTTTAAAACAATACAATTCAATACAAAAAAAGTAAAATGGTATGACATTGTACCTTAATATCACCACTAAAGTTTGTAACTCGGCGAGGATAGCCTGCTTTTTCCAGATGATAGTTAAACCACCGCAATAACAACTCTTCAGGGCTTAGCTTCATTAATTCATCCATGGTCTCTCCTTCTTGTAGCAGTCTCTTGAGGCCAGGAACGGTCGACAAGTTGATTTTTGCAAACAACCCGATCTAGATCAATAAAAGGATTGAAACAGATTCTACTTGAAACTGCAGAAAAAATATGTCAAAAAAGTGTTTTTTCCCGTATGTATAATAGACTTAAATTTATATAAAGCAACGCATGCGCAATATAACGTAAATCAGAGTAATATTTATAAAGATATGTTGAGATTGAGTAAAGGAAAAAAGATAACATAGTAAATAAAATATTTGATATACTATATTGTCAAAAAGTGTGCCAAGTCTGTTTTTTTCTGTATGAATATATAGAAGACTTAAACTGACCTTCCATCAATAATCGACACACTATACGACTTTGTTTAAAAGGTTTTTGATGAAGTATTCATCAAAGTCAGTTTTATCAGTAAACTAAATGCTTCAAATTCAATGAAGATTTGATTCAGCTGAAACTTACGCGAGTCTTCAAATAAAAAAAACACCGTAATCGTATAACTTATAACCGAATGCAATAATTAACAAAACATAGAACACGTTCTGGAAAAAAAGTTACATCAGCTGTCCTCAGTCACAGCGAGCTCAACAGAAACGATTGAGATTGCGGTTGATTTCATCATGCCCACTATAATAAAATTATCAAAGATACCGCTTTCTCATTATTTTGATATGTGAGCTGCGCTATAACGCTGCCTTCATATATAGCTGCTATCAAGATCGTATTAAAGTAAACACAAAGTAAACTGTGAACAAAATCTCAAAACGTCCAAACTTTTTAACAAAACTTTTGAATTTTACTACGTGGCAGAAAGAAACGTAGGAGCAACCAGCCAACCCCACCCTTCCCCCCTTCCTTTCCTCCTTCCCCGTCCCTTTCACTCTACCCCCAAACGTAAAATTGACGTTTCTTGTGGGCAGACGATGGAAACAATGAATTAGTTTCCGTAAAAGTGCAACGAAAATGTTTTAGTAAGTAATTAGAAATTATTCAGCTTTATTTGTTTCAACTATATTTTCGTAGAGTAGCATTCTTATAAAAAAAGATTGTATTTACCCTGATAATCTGCCACAACAATCCCATTATCAAATGTGATTTTCCTGCACTGAGGTCATCCGGACCGATGTTAACAATATTACAACCAATGGCGGCAGCTGAGTTCAAAACCAAGGTTTGATTTTCAAGAATTAGATACACACTCAGCTTGTCTTTTTTGTTCAGTGCTCGTTCATCAACGGTGTTGGGAACAGACAGGTTGATCATCTTGCTGTTGAGAAGAAAACGCTGATTTTAGAACATGTCCTGTCACCATTTAGAACTGTTTTTTTTATGTTAAATTAGACCAGAAGCAAAAAAAATGCCGTAGTTATAAAGCAAATTTATAATTACACTTTTATACAAGTCTTACTATACACGTTATAGTATTAATGAATTTGTTTCGGTTGTGTCAGCTATGATATTGATTAAAATATTATGATTTATGGATCAGTAGAAAGCAATATATATATATGCATAAAATGTAAGCAACTTTAGGCAAAAGAAAATGCGAAACAAACTTCTTGCAACAACCTTCTTAACCGTTCCCCTTGAAAAAAACAACCAGGCAAATGCCTCCCGGTTTCCCCCAATTACCTGAAGATTAATCAATAGCATTTTGAAAAGTAAATGGTGAATATATTTCTATTTCTTTTTTTTTAAATGACAGGAAAATTATGTCTGGAAAATTTGAGAGTTCTCTGCTATAACAAAGGGCAACTGTCTAGAATTTATACAAATTGTTTTTTACTGATCCATAATGTCATAACTGACACAACGGAAACATAATAGTTTATATTAACTTGTTCAGTAAGATTTGAATAAATTCGAACCGTTTGACTCCCATTAACGAGACATTTCCCTCCTCCTCCCCCTTAAATTTTGTTACGCCTCTGCCGGTGCCTTTAACGCCTGATTCATGAAGCCATTAGGCGACACTCAATTTGGTCTAAATACCAAACATACAATTTCTGATGAGCAAAAGGCTTCTTTTTCACAATATGTACCTTGCACTTCATGAAGAACAGGAATCTGCCTATAGCGTTTCCTCGCAACGTTACACTTTTAGGCAACGTCCACACTAAACATACGTTTTTGAGTAATGCTTTTCTCCGTTTTTATTTTATTGAAAACGCGGCTCAAGTCAAAAAGATTTGCTTTCACACTTCATATCGTTTTAGACCATCCACACTAGACTACGAAAACGAATCCGAGTTTACTTGGTTTAAGAAGTGACGTCTGAGAACTTCTAATTTTTTCACCATTCTTTTGTACTAAAAGATGCATTCATGAAATTGTCCCACCAGGCATGCATAAGTTCTTACTAGCCGGGTTCATATGGACGAACTTACAGCTATGAGCGTATTCTTTGCAAGAGACCATCGAAATATGTGTGTGAGAGACGGATTTTGCCTCGTTCGCAAAGTTAACGTAAAAAATAAAATAAAAAAGAGCACCATGTAGCTTCCAGCTAGTAACCAAAGTTGAAATCAGACTAAACTAACATCTTAAAGACTAAAAGTTGTCCGCCATGCTAGATTGTATATTTTTACTTTCCTCTCAAAGAGTGAAGTTAGTGAGAATAACGTAAATGTTTCCAAAAATCTCTGTTTTGCTCATCCACACTCAAGGAGGAAACATTTTTTACTATCAAGGGAGGTGGAGGAAGGGGTGCTGCAGATTTGCAGTTTGGCTTCAAGAATTTTTTTCTGGCTTTTCCTTTAGGATCCATGAAAAAACGTAATCCCCTTTGACAAAAACTTAGTTAGCGAAACTAGTCATTTATAATAATTTTATACATATACCTGCTTTATTCTGAGTCAAAGATGTCAAATCAATTCACCAGAATAACGAGGATGGTTCAGAGATGTTGAAGCGTGCGGCTTATGTATGAATTACATCTTTGAAATAATCGGCATTTCATAAATAATTATTTTGGACAGCTTTTACTGCCCTTTTCAATACTGCTATCGCATGCTTTTAGTATTCTGAAAAAAAACATAGCCTCCTTTTGAGATTTGGAAAAAATATTCTCCCACGCTTATAAGAAATGATACCACCGTTTTTTTAGACGCTAAACGTGCACTTTCAAGCCTTTACCCTGGAAAACGCTCTCAAAAACCTTCGTTTTCAATTCGGTGACAAACACCTCTGGTTTAGATTCTATTAAATGATGCATGAGAGGATGAAGGGAAAATTTAGTAAATCTCCATGCATGCATACATACACTTTCTCTTTAAAAGAACCTTTTTTATAAGAACGTCAGGCTAAAAATTGGCCAAAATTTAAGAACATGATAAGAACACATCCGAGGATGAGGAATGGCTGACAACTTTATTTTGTTACATTGTGGTAGGAAATACTGAATACAATCGGCAAATAGTCGATAGTGCAACATTGTTTGCAACTAGAATAAAGCCCACTAAAAATTTTACGAGAACAATTAGCAGGACTCATAATTTTCCCTTTCTGTATATCAAATATTGAAATATCGAAGCTCGTATCTTCTTAGATACAGTTGTAAATACATTTGTAAATTAATACACCGTAGAAAAATGAATAAAAAACTGACGTTTCGGACTAAAGTCCTTCGTCGGAGTATCTTCTTAGATACTCATACAGTGTCTGGACAGCAGCCAGTGACTAACTTTTGTTTCATATTAAAACTAAAGTAAATTTTTCCGACGCCAAAAAGCGTGTACACCAATTAAGTATGATTATATTAAGAACATTGGAACATTCGTGGTTAAAATCCCCAAAATATATAAGAACATTCAGCCTTGGCCCAAAAATAAGGTTTCTAAGAACTGCAATAGTCTACAAACTGGCTGATCGGTTACTGTATATTTTAATAATGCCTCACCAAAGCAGGACTCCATCCCTGCATTTTTCAAAAAGATCAGTTCCCTTGTTATCAACTTTAATTGAAAGATACTTCCTTGCAGCTTCTTCGTCATCCTTTAAAGCGCTGTTAATCCAGTCAATAAAAGCAAAATTCTCTGCCTCAGAATAGCTGTGCGTGGTTCCCTCAGCTGAGCCGATTGACGTTCCACCTTGGGCTACAACCTTTTCACGTTTGGACAACATGTCCTTGAAGAGTCCACCCGTTCCTTTGGTAGCATGCCGCTTGTACAACTGAAAAAAAAATGTTTTAAAGTTGCAATACCTAGTCTGTTTCTTTTAAATATGTTGGAGACTGAACTAGTTTTCAGGAACTAGTCAAATTTGTGCTGAAATAATTTTTAGTCCGATATTATTATTTTGCTCCAGGTTTTCATCATATGTTTAAGCTTTGAGATTTAGACAGGCACAGCGCCACGAAATTGAACCTGGGGGAGCTAAGACTTGAGTTTACTGACATAGGACCCACCATGGTTGGGAGACGCGCAAAAATTTTTTTTAAATTATACCTTCTAGAATGGCTAAAAAAGCATCTCCCAAACTTAAAATAGGCAAAGTGTCGTGTCTCACTTTGCCCCGGTGTCTCACTTTGCCCCAAGTTACGCTAAAGGATAAAAACTGGTAGACAAAATTTTACCTTGGGGAAAAAGATGGCGCCGTGCCTGGATTGTGAAAACGATTGCCTAAAGCAAAGCGGATTCTGGGAACGAGGTTTATTACAGTAAACTTGTGTTTCTTTTTAAAAAAGGAGACTAAAGTCGACACAATATTTAAGAAACCAAAAAAGTTTTAAAGTTCTCATAAAAATTATGTGTCTCATCAACTCTTTTATTTAATTCTAATATCCCCTCAAACTGACTGATTCATTTGTTGATTTCTTTTTTTTTTCTTTTTTTTTTTTTCGCAGACATCCAATTAAATTCACATGCGCTAGCCAATTACCGGGCAGGATTTAACGAGTGCGCCTCCGAGGTTACACGCGTCGTAATGAGCTTGGATGGAATGGATCTTCAACTTCGCACTCAACTGCTAAACCACTTAGCAACCTGTTGTCATAGAAACGCCAATCCAGATTTCCAGTTTACTTTAACCCAGGCCCCAAACGGTTCTAGAAATACATTTCCTCCAACTTTTGATGATACATCAGAAACTTTTATTACTGCCGCCAAAAATAAAACTTCTATCAGTTTTAAACCAATTGACAACTATACCTCAATGATGTCACAATACCAACTTGTACCAACGTACACAAACGGACAACTCACCGCGATTTTGGTGCCCGCCTTTAAATCATCCTCTTATGGTGTACCTCATATGAATGTCCTAAATGAAGCCCATAGAAACTCGTTGTCCACGAGTGAACTTAACTGTTCTGGGCAATCTGTAAAAGTTGATTCACAAAAAGTTTGGAGACCTTTCTAGAATGTTTTGGGGATTTAGTTTTAATTCAATTTCGTTTTTTCAATGCAATTCAAAGCGAGTAGTCACCTACTCTGAACACAATGTAATTTCCGGATGCCACTAGCAATGAACATGCGATACATACGATGAGCGGTTCACTTCCATACCGTATTGAGAGTCAATTTAAGGATGTCACTAGCATTTCAGTATACACCATACGATACATGCACTCACTTTCTATTAGAAATAACTAGTTACCAATTTCATTCCTTCTATGCCATTTGACATCATTTTTTAAACTAACTTAAAGTGATAATACACCATAAATTTTAAAAATGGCATAATAGTTTTTAAGTGTTTATTTGAAGTTATGATTTGCCATATAATAATCAAATAGCTAACAATAGGAATTGCCTCTAAAACAACGAAATGGTGACTATTTCAATACGTCTATATTCTCCGATTATAACTTTAAATCAAACATCTTGTAACGGTTTTCTACTTAGTAGCAGGGCTTCTATTCACTTAATAAATGATATACATCAATTAAGTATAACACCCCTTTTTTATAAGATTTAACTTTATAGGAACACCAAGGCTGAGATTTGCCCAAAAATTAAGAGGAATTAAAATCACCAGACTGAAAGTTTAATCAGACAATTATTTTATTATGTTTTATTATTTTACAGAAATTTTATCTAACGTCTTTGAACACAGATTGAGGTGTACATATAAGTTCATAAAAACATTCCTAACCGTTTTTTTTTTTTTTTTCATTTTCTAAAAGCAGTCGTAAATGGTAACAAAACTTGAATGATCCTAGGCGCGTTGTATATACTATTATTATACATTCATGCATGATGGCTGATGTAACGTTTTGTTTGGAATCTATTCAGTTTTGCAAAAACATTATGGTATGACTACTCCGTAACGGCAAATTTATTGCTGTTTGGAAATATCAGGAAATAACAAAAAAGTTAATAATTGAGGCTGAAATTGCCAAAAGTTAAGAAAAGCCTCAGCGAAAAATTACTAACTCTGATAAAAAAAAACATATAATCTTTAAAGAAATAAAGATTCAAGTGATATATTTTATGCAACGTACATGTACAACTGTAACGAGATGCAAAATTGGCTTAAGGCCATAAATTAGACTTTAAATTATCCCTAACATGCATCACAATTCTTTTTAAGTCGGCGCTTAAATTGGAACACTTTTCCCGGTGTGGGAATTACAACGAACGTTTTGAGAATTGTTAGTTTAGAAGAACGTTCATAAGTTACATACGGGTTACTATAAGGCTTTGTTTGCGTTGTGATCATTGTTTTCATAGTATGCCGTTCGATACGACTGCCGCTGACCAGCAGTATTTAGGAACATTACACATGGCGAATCTTTGCCGGGGAACTGTACTAAATACGTCACAAAAATTGACTTGAACAAAGAAGCAATGCGCTCCAAGGGAGCAGTAGAAAGAGCAATTAGAGGTTTCAGCAAACTGTGACGAATTTATCATGCTAAATATTTTCTTTGTGGTGGATAATCACAAATCGAGCTTCGCCAGTTGCTGCGTGCCATAACAATTTTGTGCTTCTCCGACCTGCGCTCCCCTGGTTTTACAGAACTAGCCAAATGCAGGTCGGAGAAACATAAAATGTAAATTTTCATTAATTCAGTTACGTTGAACTAAGTAAACACAAAACACTTCTAAGCTTGACAAACATTTTTCGACATTTCTAGTGTCATCTTAAGTGTTACAAAAGAAATGAAAGTCACTCAATATAAGTACTGAAATGGATGAATAAATTACTGACAATAGTGTCATCTTACAAAAGAAATGAAAATAGCTCAAAAAAAAGTACTGAAATAGAATGAATAAATTACAATGACAATAGTGATGGAGGCAAATACAAATAAAGGAATTATATAGATATTTTGAGTCATTGTTATCTATTCATTCCATTTCAGCACTTATATTGAGTGACTTTCATTTCTTTTGTAACACTGAAGATGACACTAGAAGTGTTGAAACATGTTTGTCAAACTTAGAAGTGTTGTGTGTTTACTTAGATCAATCTTAGTTTTGCTGCTTTCACGACCTTTTGGCAAAGTTACGTTGAAACTGAAACAAATCCGTTCTCCTTTTAGGATTGATCCGCTGTTACCGTTCTTGTGATCCGGCCCCCGGGGCCCGGTGGGGGGGGGATTACTCCCACCTCATATTGGTGGGGGTGTGCCGCCCGTATTGTCAAACCCTGACCCTGTTTTTGACAAAAGTGGGTATTTCAATACCCTGTTTATGACGTGAAGTATAAATACAAGTATAAATATGTGTGTGGCTTGTCATGTCAAGCGGGCTACTACTAACGCGCTTGAATGCGGATGTTGACAGCTTGTTTCTGTCTCCCCTAAAAAACAAAATTATTTCTGATACCAGAACACTATCACCGTGGACAAAATTCTACCCTGTCTATGACAGTTACATAGGGTTAAAGCATACCCTGTTTATGATTTTCTGCTAAAAATCCATACCCTGTTTACGAATTTAGGTTGTAAAAGTAGACCCTATTGGGCGGCACATACCCGTATGGCTCATATGTGGGAGTACCCCTTCCCCCCCTTTCCCAACCGGGAATTCCGGAGAATATTTTATGCTCCAATTAGTAGCTCCAACGATATTTAGTTCATACAAGAAAAGGGGCAGGGGTTAATAAAACTATTAGGAACGATTAGGCTAAAGAGAACAACGGCCCGAGTGCACTCGGCCTTCCACAGAGGAGAATCTTCGACTGGATGTGAATGAAAGGACAGTTCGAAAATCACTGGACATGTTTTAGTGCGGTCTGCTGCGCCCAGGTTGTGCTTTTGCAAGTATGGCAAGCGAAATCACGTTAAATATTAACACTGCTGCAAAAAAAGATACCAGCAGAAAATACGACTAAAATACAACAAAATACTATATCAGTCCCAAACCAATGATTTGCAATAACACACTGGTATACTGGCTTTTTTGTTTATATTAAGCTTCTTTTTACTGTACCGCGCTTAATTTTCTGCTAAGTTGGACCGGGGATTAGACAGCAAAACAGTCTCTTACTTCGCCCGGGGATCGAAAATCCAAGAGCGTTCATCATATGGGAGACTGGGAAGAGGAAGTAGACGTACGTACGGGAGCGAAAAGGAATGGGAACTACCGTTTGCGCGTTCATTTCCTTTTCTCTGTTTTCTATTTTTGTACCGCCGCCTGGTTAGCCTGATCAGTAAGGTGCCAGTCTATCGTGCGGGAGGCTCGGGTTCGATTCTCGGCCGGACCAGCACTCAGAGTCTTAAAATAATTGAGGAGGTGCTACCTTTGCTCTAACATCTGCAAATGGTTAGACCTTCGCGCCATCTTGGATAAGGACGTTAAACCGTAGGCCCTCGCGGACCTATCTGTGTTTATATGTGTGTGTCTGTCATGTGAAAGGTCTCCGTCCACCTTAGAGCGGTAAAGATGGTGTCCCCAATTAGTAGGCCTTTGGCCGGCTAAATAAGACTCGACACCTAAATAAAGTCTTTATTATTATTATTTGACGAATGCGCTAGGATTTTCGATCTTACGGGGAAGGGAGAGACTGTTTTTCAGTATAACCGGGAATTCGCAGGCGATATGTTTTGAAAGCCTGTCAGAAAGGGTAAACTTTGCTACTTTTTATCTAGTTTAATTTTGGTCCTAACTTTTAAAAACAAGATGCGAGATCCGATCAGAAGACTACGTTCACTGAAGAGAAATGCGACAGGGAGTTACGTCATTAAGCCGTCCATCGTGCAGAAACTTCACTTGCCTTTGCTTCTTGACGGCGAATTCAAAGAATATACTGTTCCGTTATCAGCAGTTTTGGAAACAGTTGCACTTTGAAAAGAGGAATAAAAAACAATAGGACGTAGTCCACATTTAATAAATAATTGATGTATTCCGAGTTAAATTATGTTTAATTCATAAACATTAAAAAAAGCAACATATCTTTTGCAACGTCACTCATGCCACGTATAAAATAATTATTTTCCTATTGCTAAAACAACTTTTCAGTTAAAAAGATCTTCACTCATATTACATTATCTACAATTAAACCATAAAATAAAGTTATACTTTGATTACATATTTACAAATGTTTTGCTTTAAGTTGCAAATTAAACCTCTCGGGATTTTCCGTGAACAAGTTGACGTGGTAATTTCTTTACATGTGTTACGGACAATATTATACAACTTATACATCCGTAGATAACAAATTGCCTCAATTTATTTGGAGATCTTTGTGAACAATTCAATCTTTTTTCACCATGGTCTCCATAACGACTCAGCCTCGGTCCTGAGCGAGTTGTTATTCGGAATTTGAAATCCGTGAATTGGTTGAAAATCAGCAGTGGGTTTATTAAACACTGGGATAAATTGTGGAGTTGAAACCATGGCAACCGGGTTTTGACTCGGCACAATTACCGCTGCAATTTTCCCATTAGCTAAAGTCCCAGGTACGATTTGGTACTGTAAGTTGCCAGGTAGTATGGTATTGGTTGAACTGGCCATACTCGTAGCTGTAGTGACATTCTCAACGGGTTTCGTAGTGAACATCGTGGCGGAAAATGAAGGTAGTGACGAAGGCATTGTGGGAGGTTGATGTGCCATTGGTCTTTCACTGGAATGCGTGACATTTTTTACTGCGTTACAGCATGTCGCGACATGTGACAATAATCTCGCACGTAGTTGCATGTCGATCCCATCCAAAGTGATGAGAAATCGCGAGATCTCCGAAGCACATTCGGTGAAGCCAGCTTGGTATTTCACGGCCGAATCTGAATCTGGAGTCATGAAACAACCTATAATAGTTTCAAGACAAAACAAAATTTTGTAATGACATACAATGTAGATTTCTTAAAACAATAAACGTTCAGTACGAAATTTACTTCGGAATTTCTTATTTGTAACATACTGGACAGCCTTCTTTTGAGAGTTTATATCAAGTATTGAGTATTTCAAGTAAAAACTAAAATTGAAGTGAAAACAACAAAAGCAAAGATAAATATTTAAAAAGGTCAACTAATTTGCCAATTCCTGCCTGAATATTTTAAAACTCGGATACACGTCTCGACTTGTTTTAAAGAAAAATGGCCCCGAGAGATTCATGAAAAATTCGTGGTACCGATCGACAGAAAACAGCAAATTAAATTTTGGCCGTGTCGCAAACAACGGAATTTTTTTCCTATGATTAAAATAAGTAATATTATTTAATTACTAGTATATAATAACTAACAATGACTTTAAAAATATTACCAAAAACGCATTAAATACCTGCTTTTTGACTCCTCAGAGCTCGCAAATGTTTTACTGTCATCTCTAAAATATCCGCTTTCTCAAGCTTTGAGTAACACGAAGTCTGTGAAAAAGAAAATACGAATAGAAATGGTAAAGCACTGGCAGAGGAATTAACTAGATAAATGAAATTCATATTTCATTGTGCAAATCCGATCTTTGTCTTGTTAATAAATATTCTAAAATAATTTAAAAGAAATGTTTAATCATATAAAATGAGAAGTACCACAAACAGATACAACGCGGTTCCGGCGTGCATCGCTCTGACTAGTTAAAAAATGTTTTTGAACGTTTCTCGACTTAGTTTGGGCAAAAGTATCGGTGTTTTATCATTATCACTTACATCTTTTTTCATAGCTTCAAGAATTAAAGTTTTGAGCTCATTAAGACTTTGATTGATTCTTGCTCGTCTTCGTTTTTCCATCATAGGTTTGGATGACTAAAAGAGACGGAAAATTTGAAGATAAATTATAAATGGTAAAAAAGTATCAGATTAAACTTTTAAGTGTTTCCTGGAGCGTTTGAATTTGCACTGTTGGCCAAGGAAAAAAAATAAATACAAAATTATCATATTTAAATGTAAAATACAAAATGTTATACCTTTCTTCTCTCATCGGGGGAAATACTCTCCGGAGGATTTTCAAATCCCATTTCGATTAAGATTTTAGATTTTCTGTCTTACAAACTACTTCGCTTCCAAGGACGTGACACTCACAAGACTACTCCGTTCACTGCATCATAATTTATCTTTGCTTATGTTTATCGTCTTTGTAATTTCCACCGTGGGAAAATTTCGAACACGTCTTTGTTTACAATGGACTTTGTGTAGAGTCCAATGAGAATGCAAGCCCGATATCAGGAACATGAATGATAACAAGAAAAGCGTGAGAACCCCGCGACCTCATTGGTTAATGAGGAAACGAAGACAGCTCATTGACTTTTCACAATATTAAAGTAATAGGGAGGCCAGTAACAACTTATGTCGAGTTTTTATTATCCCGATCGGGCAGCCTACAAAACGTTTGATAATAGGGATCAGTGCTCTGTGCCAGACAGTCTGTGTTTGACGTAAACTGATTCCGTGGGAACGGCTCGCGCGTATTGGTGGACACAGTTTCTCGAAGTCTCCAAGATAATAGCTGTTTAAAATGTGATCGAATAAGAACAATCCGTATTTACTTCTGCACGTGCCTTTGTATTGTTAAGACTTTGTTTGATCGCGTAAGTGTTGTCGCAAAGTGATTCTTTCACAGGGCGAACAAAGCTCTTGCCGAAGTTCCCACGGTATTCGCGCTTAGAGCCCAACGTTTGTTGATTGAATCAAAACAATGGTTTTCTTTTAAACGCATCCAAGCAGCGCAAATTGGCTGATAATTTAGAAGTTTGACGGTATTAATTCCGCATCAGTGTGAAATATTTCCCATCAAAGAGCATTAATTTCCATAGAGTGTCGCGAAGTAT
>JAOBAY020063518.1:0-12586 GCA_025331085.2 Zoanthus sociatus
ATCCTAGGTGGGAAGCATGTAATTGCTTCTTGGTTTGAGCTCTAAGCGATGCTGGAATAACAATTCTTTCTCCTTTTAAAATTATTCCATCTTGAAAACTGAGAGTGTCTCTTATGTCATAATACACTCTTACCTCACTGGGTACTTGGCTCTTGTGTTTAGGCCACCCATCTTTGATGATACGAAGGAGAACTTGCATGCTCTCATCATTAGCTGTCGCCTCTCTTACTTGACGAATTCTTTCATCATCGCATCCTTTTAAAGCATTGACTTTCATAACCTTAACAAAGTCATTATTGTCGATGTATGCTCTGCTAAGAGTGTCTGCAATCAGTAATTTGCTTCCTTCAATGTAGTTAAACTCAATGTCATATCTGTATAGTCTAAGCATAAGACTTTGAAGTCGCTTTGGTGCTTTACTTAGAGGTTTCTTCAGGATAGATGCCAGGGGTTTGTGGTCATTGTGTATTATTACCTTTCGTCCATAGGTATATTGGTCAAAGCGCTCGAGACCAAAAACTACAGCTAGGGTTTCCTTCTCAATTTGTGCCCAATTTCTTTCGGCTGGGGTCAGGGAACGGGACGCATATTCTAATGGTTTGTCATCTTGCAATAAAGCTGCACCAAGGCCATCCTTGCTGCTATCCACTTGTAGAACCAATTCCTTGTTGGGGTCAAAGTAGGCAAGGACTGGTGTTTCTGTTAATTTTTTCTTAATCATTTGAAAAGCATCCTCGCAGTTGGTAGTCCATTTCCATTCCACGTTTTTCTTTGTCAACTGTCGTATGGGCTCAAGATCGGCTTGTAAATTTGGAAGGAACTTGGCTAAGTACTGAACCATGCCACAGAATCGTTTAACACCTGACACATCGGTTGGTGCTGGCATTTCAAGAATTGCTGTTACCTTGGATTGGTCAACTTTGACGCCTTTGTTTGTGATAAGGTGGCCCATAAATTTTATCTCTGTTCGCTTCAGGGCTGCTTTATGAAATTCAACTTTATATTTCTGTCTTTGCATCTTAACTGCAGGGCTTTCATGTTTCGATCATGATCTTCGTTTGCTTCTGTTTCTGAATGACCACTGCTTGTGACAATAATGTCGTCAGCAACACATATCACACCTTGTAAACCACTCAGGGCTTCTGTAAGCCTGCGTTGGAAAATTTCACTACTGACATTTAGGCCAAAAGTGAGTCTAGACCACCGATACCGGCCAAAGAGTGTGATCATAGTTGTCAGTGCGCGGAAATGTTTATCCAGTTTTACATGCCAATAAGCTTGTTTTACAAAAAGCTAAAAATTTTGGTGTTATGAACGCTTAGAAGCACATCATCTAGTGTTGGGAGCTTGTAGCGTTCTCGCCGTAAGGCTTCGTAGAGGGGTTGTGGATCTATGCATATTTTTAAGGATCCGTTGGGTTTTTTTACAACGGCCATCTGACTTACTCATTCTGTTGGTTCATCTACTGGCACTAACACTCCGGTCTCTACATGTCGGTTCAATTCTTGCTTAACATCGGACTGCACATCTAAAGGTAGGTTTCGAGATGGGAGTGCTCGTATGGGAATATTGGGGTTCACACTCAGTGTTATTTCTCACAAATCTCCAAGTTGTGCTTTATCTGTGCTCAGGTTAGCGATAAAAATGGCATTTTTCATAGTAAACAAGATCATGTCTTGGGTGGTTTTTAGGCCTAAGAGACATGTGTAATCATTATGCACTGCTATGAACTTAACATCACTTTTCTTCCCTGTTTTAAGATTTTTGATGGTTAGAGTTGTTTCTCCCAGGGGTTTTAAATTGGATTTGTTTCACATGACTAATTTCTGGTTAGTTGCTTTACCTTAGTCTTTTCTCACAAAATTTTTGTTGATTGTGTTTACATCGGTGTTTTTTCCGCACCAATGCTAGAAATTGCTTTCCTTGGAAGAAAAAAATAGCATTGGATTCGTCACTGCCGAGCTAAGATTTTCTTTAAATGATAATTTGAATTCAGATACACCACAAACGAGCACTGATCTGGATATTGCAGAAGCTGCGTAGAAAATTTTCCCACTTGCTAAGAATACTATAATGATGTGATTACGTCCTGGCAACAGGAACGCCATTTAATAGCTCAGTGGGGCTTAGAGCAAATTCTATTATCCACTTAACCATGCAGTATTCGTTGTAAAATAGCAACTTTAACAGGTACTTTTTAAACCTATTCTGTTCCATTTCTTTTTATGTTCAATATATCTTTTTTTGTCAAGACAGTTTGAAGGCCCGGGCCTACAGGCCTCCGGGCTGGCTACGCCACTGGTCGTATGTAATTTGAAGGCCCGGGCCTACAGGCCTCCGGGCTGGCTACGCCACTGGTCGTATGTAATTTGAAGGCTCGAGCCTGCAGGCCTACGGGTTGGCTACGCAACTGGTCGTATGTAATTTGAAGGCCCTGGCCTACAGGCCTCCGGGCTGGCTACGCCACTGGTCGTATGTAATTTGAAGGCTCGAGCCTTGAGGTCTTCGGGCTGGCTACGCAACTGGTCGTATGTAATTTGAAGGCCCGGGCTTACAGGCCTCCTGGCTGGCTACGCCACTGGTCGTATATAATTTGAAGGCCCGGGCGTGCAGGCCTCCGGGCTGGCTACGCCACTGGTCGTATGTAATTTGAAGGCCCGGGCCTGCAGGCCTACGGGTTGGCTACGCAACTGGTCGTATATAATTTGAAGACCCGTTCGTTCTTCAAAAACCAACCGAGACTACCTCAGGTTTCAGGAGCAGTGCCTTAAGGTAAACGAACTGATCAACGAAACTAAAGTGAATTTTTCTTCAAGTATCATTCGTGGTTTCGTTATGATCCACGAATGCTTTTTGGAACAGTAAGTAAGCTGCTCCACAAGTGCGTTCCTAGAGACTATCCCACAGTTTGCATTTTTGACTGTAATTTAACTAACAAATTTATAATTTTTGGACGACAAGGTAGCAGTTCTTCCCAGCTCATTGTCGGTATATCGGATAATATTTCAGAGGTTTATGACAGTGGATCGCTCCTTAATAAGTGTACTTTATCTAGATTCAGATCGGTGTCTGTGGCACGATATTTCGCAGTTTCTTAGCAAGTCAACAGCAAAACCCTGTACTCAAGACACGATCCCTGCTTCTGTATTGAAACAATGTATTGCTGTGCTCCTGCCAGTTAAGTATACAATTAATAATGAGTTTTTAAGCTCTGCTGTGGTACCAGATTGTTTCAAACTCAAGAAAGTGGAGGAATTTTTTAATGCACGTGTTCCAGCTAATTCAAATTTGATGTCTTAGTTCACTAAAAAATTAGTGGCATTACAGCGGATAGATCATACTTCTAGCAACAGTCTGGATGAAATGCTTCAATCTGTTTGTAAACATCTTCATAGTACTATAAACGGCTTTAGTGAAATTTAAGCATTTAACGACATTATTGTTGATATTAGTAATAGGACTGTTTTCTTGTTTTGCTAGATTTATCAGGCGCATTATTTTTGGGCGGACGTGGTTTCCCACCACAAGGTCCCCAGTTCGATCCCGGCAGATTGCCTAGATTCGAATATTTGTGTAACCTTCTTTTTCGCCTAGGCCAACTCAGCTTTCCATCATTCCGGGGTAGGTAAATGAGTACTAGCCGGTGCTGGGATCTAACTTGCGATGAATTAGTGTCCCGTCCAGGGCCAGGGGAGTCAAAGACTCTCATCCGCTCAACACTAGAGAAACCATACATGGGTTTTGGCATTCAACAAGTTTTACTTCCCTTATTTAAATTTTGCTAACTATAATTATTTTTACATCTCGTTTCCTGTTGTTTGAAAAAATTTGTGTTGAATCATATTTAAAAAGTCAACTTCCACCAATTGATTTCCTGTGAGTCGGGTCGACTCATCTAAAAGTTGACTCGACTCGATTCGTGTGTATTGGATATCCCTCACAGAAACCGGATATAAGCTCCTGAAGGATTTAGCTTTAGCTTTTATTTTTTTTTCACGGTTGATAATAAATTAGATCGATTAGCAAATATTTGCAGTTGTCACACCTCCGACTCCGTTGTTGTGCGGAGGGTCTGTGCTACCGCTAAAACCGATATTGTATCTACTTTCCACCTCGCCGCTTGGGGATATTGTCTGACGGTACAACACAGGTTTTCATTTTTATGCTGATTGTCGATAGTTGTTTCTTTCAATTCGCTTGATGCGGATGATCAAACTAGCTCGGCTGCTCAGATCGAGTCTTGTGTTCGTGACATTGATCGTTGGATGGCTCGTAATAAACTCAAATTAAACACAGGTAAGACTGTTCTCCTTGTTATTAGCTCTAGGTACCGACCGCGCTCATTATTGGATAGCATCCGGGTTGGTAGTCGTGTCCATCTTTCTAATACTGCCAGGAACATACGACTAGTTTTTGATCAAATTTTGTCGCTAGATGAGCATGTGCTCTGCCTTGTTTCATTTACGGAGTATTGTTATCACATTCAAAAAGCTGTTCGCCTAAAAACTGACCAACACGTTTTCGCGTCAAAAATTGATTTCCCTACTATTTTGGTGGTAAATTACCAATTCAGTGTGAACTACTAAAACCGACATCGTTTGCTTCAAAACTCCTTTATATGTCAACTTTCATGATTACTTCTCACGAAATTCAAGATTTGAACAAGCTTTGTGATTCATTGACTGAATTAGGGTTGGGGCGAGTTTTATCTTTCCTTTTACTGACTCAAATTTCATGGGAAGCTTACAGGTCCCCAGTCCGATCCCGACAGATTGCCGAGATTCGAGTATTTGTGTGACATTCTTTTCCGCCTAAGCCAACTTAGCTTTCCAGAAACCGGAGATAGGCGTCGGCTCCATGGGCCACTAGGCTCGTACCGTACTAACTGAGTAAGTGACTTGAAGTGGACGATCTTGAAATCTCCACAGGTAACCCTGGCTAACTAATCGTTAAGGAGAGTTATAAAAGAATGTATGGAACACTGTCGATTAGAAAAACACCTTCCGCAACGGAAAAGCATAATTGATTTATACTGAAATGATAATAATAATAATAATAATTATAATAACAATAATAAAAATGGGGAAATGGGTGAAAAGGGGAAAATGGGAATTTGAGCGTGGTAAAACGTGGTATAGTCATAATCCTGAGAAGGTGCTTGAATTGGATGAGTGCAAAATTTTATGGGATTTCTCGATCCAGACAGACAAAAGGTTGGAACATAACAGACCGGATATTGTAGTGTTTGATAAGGCGAACAGGAAAGTTGTTATCATTGATCCATCGTGTCCGTTTGATACTAGAATTCGAGAGAAGGAAAAGGAAAAGTTGGACAATTATAATCAGCTGAAGTACGAATTAGTGAGGTTATGGAAATTGAAAAAATGTTCTATTGTACCAGTTGTGATTGGCTCGCTGGGAAAAGTAACTAACAAGATTGACTTATGGATACAGGAAATTGATATACAATGCCAATAGAGTTACTACAAAAGGCATGCCTTCTGGGAACATCAAGGATTATACGAAATGTGATGAAAATGTGATATCTTAGACTACTGGTTGCAGTCCGATATCATATAGATGTTGCCAGATTGGAATCTGAGTTATAATTAGATTGATAATAATAATAACTTTCTTAATGCGGACACCATCTTTACCACTCTAAGGTGCAAGTGGACGTGGAAGGAGACCTGTACGTTTATTACGTAGTTCGATAATAAATCGATTTATCATTCGATGAAAATTTTCCTTCTTTCTCATTGGTGCAAGGGCCACCACGTGACCTACAAATAATTGCCAACAATTATGTCTCTGCTCATGCGCATTACCGTCTTGCAGAGTTTAATTGCAAATATGACACTACTCATTCATAGTTTCGGGATTAATAAAAGTAGCAGCGCCGTGTTATTTTCTCAATGAATTTGAAAACTGAAAAAAGCCAACTTGACTTAATTTACGAGCGAGGCAGGGCGCAATTATCCCTTAAAGATAACGTTTCCCACAGATAAAAATTCAGTAATCGAATGCTAAAACAATCATTGGACTAGATTGAGCAACATGTTGTGATTTGTCATTGTCTCGCCACTGACCAATCACGATATTTTGCTCAACCTAGTGCAATAACTGTTTAATATTTTATAAAGGGCGGTCCTTTTTTGTCCTTATTAGGATTATTCACAGTCAAATGGGGCAAGTAAGACAAAAAAAACCAATAAATTATTTAGAGAAAAGTGCTCTAATTTATAACAGCAACTTTAAAATAACAACAAGGCTCATATTGGCTAAAAATTAAGAACAACTTACGAACAAGCTCAGGCTGAGGCTGAAAAAAAAAAAAGGAAAATTTTCCTAGTTGAAATTGAAAATTCGCTAAATCTGGTAAAATTGACGGGCAACAAAAAATTAACTGATCTCTTCAGCCTGTGGGCGAGGACTGCGAGAGAGGAAAAAATGCACATGCAGTGGTTAGTAATTTTAGATAAAAACGAAAAAGGATCTTCTCAAAATACAGACGATCAGCATTGCTTTTTAATGCCTTGTCTTTTGGTTTTGATTTTTCATTTCAAATAAGAACAAATTAAGTATAATTAATTGAGGCTGAAGCAGCCAAACAATTTAGAACAATGAGCCTCGGCAAAATTTACCGATTCTTATAAAAAAAAGCGTGTAGAACTTTAAAGATTGTAGGATTATGTGAAGATGCTCAGGAGTAATGCCAATAGAGTGTTTATATAATATTGCCTAAGTTGCTATATCTATCTAAAATAACAACTTGCAACATCATGCTCCTTCTTTAGACTGTTTTATAAAAAGTCAGGTTGGCATAGTAGTCATCACTCGCACCTCCCACCTCTACGTCTGGGATCGACTCGCGGGGCACCGCGCACGTGGGCTTAGATTTTTCCTCCCTGAGCAAAATCGACTCCAAGCTTATTAAATCTGTCTGTGGTGCTGTGCTCCGAGGTCATGTATGAATCGTGTTCTGGGGCCGAGCACCTAGACAGCAGCGCAGCTCCTTCGGTTCGACCTTGTCAACCTTGTTGAGCTGTGTGCTTGGCAATTCAGCCTCTAGCTACGAGAAAGGGCGATTAGCAATCCACTCCTTTTACCACCCTCTTTACAGCCGTAATCTTCAAGGGTAGATTCTTGCCATTAGCCAAATTAACATGGAAAAATAAAGACTTCTATTAACTTCCATTCGGACCATTGAAAAAGACAAAAATAGCCTTTTAGCCTATAAGAATGCGGTCTAATATTCCATATAGGGGCAAAGTCAAAGTGGTGATTGTTCGTGGAGCTGGACAAAGGGTCTCATCAGTTTAAGAGCTATTCAGAAAAAAAAAAAGTTGAGAATAGACGCTTTTCACGTCAGCGTTACATTGATTAATATTCCGTTTTTCAAAACGAAATTTATCACAAAATTTGACACATAGCACTAAAAATGCAAAGTTTCGATGAGACAGGCCAAAAATTGGCGAATATGTGAATGTTTACGCTAAATATTTACGGCGGAATTTTTTCAAGAAAATGTATATGTTTTAAAAATATCAAACAAACTGCAATAATAAACATTGTAGAACAACACATCTTTTGGTTATTAAAATATAATTAACATGACGTTTCGTTTGTTACACCAAACATCTTCAGAAGTGACCGTTACAATTAGTTACAACAAATCTAAATTTAAAATAGAACGCGCTAGAATGGTAACTAGTATATAAGTAATAAATTAATTAATGTTAACATTGGCAGTGAAAATCGTTTTCTTTTATAATTTGATTATCATTATTTTTTCAGAGCACCTATTTCTAAGGAATGGCAAGTTTCGGGACTTCTTGGGATGACGTCATCAGCTATGACGTAACTTAGAAGATGACAAAAAATGTGTTATCAATCAAAGATCAGTTTTGCAAAAGTTTTTGGCAATCAGTAAAATTGCATGTTTTTTATCCTCAAAAAATTAAGCCGATGGGGGGCTAAATGCCTTATGGGGTCAGCTATAATTTCCCAGGTTAAAAAATCAGGAAAAACTACTCCCTCTTGAATAATAGGATATCATTTGTTAAGAAATTCTATGTTCTAGGAATTGGTTATAGACGAAATCCTGAAGTTGCAGCACGAGGCAAAATTGTTGAAAAGTTATACATTCCAGATCTAGTGTTAAACAAAACGGAAATGTAGTTCACCATCAAGCGCAAGAAAAAGAAAAAAAAAGTCCTTTTTTCCGTCAAGGAAGGGCAGCGAAGGGGAAGTAAAAGTATTTGGAATAACTGAAGCTAGGAATTGTCGAGAAAGCAGAATAAATGATTGAATATTTATGTTTAAAAATTTATTTTAAAATTTAGTTAACAGAAATACCTTGTACTACAACTGCTATTTCTTGTACAATCGGTTTGGTAGTTGCTTCGTTTGTAGCAGTACAGATATAGACCCCAGCATCTTTCGTCTGAATGCGGGATATCGTGATTGTACTAGTTACACCATCTCTAATGCTTGTACTAGTAACTCGTCCTCTCAGACGTTGTCCGTCGCGCTTTCTCTTCCAGGTGATTGTTGGTCTCGGGATACCTCGCGCAGTGCACGGGATTTGTACTTGTTGATTCTGAATTGTTGTAAAAGTGCGTGGTGGTGTGATCATTTGTGTCGGTACTGTAAATAACAAAACCAAACAGGGTATTAACAGGGTTGTAGCCAATTTAAGGACTTTAGTGACAGAATGGAGTTAACTACAACATTTCTTGATTATTCCTTGAGCAGCGTTACTTGCGTTTGGCTTTCAAAGTTTTCTTTTTCTTTTACATGGATCGCTCGATCTTTCATTAAGAATTTTTAAGACGATTTGCGGGTGAGATTTTTAGTTTGTTTTAGACTGGGAACAGGTAATTTATTTTAACACGGTTAAAACATTAGGATTTTTTTCTCTTTTTTTTTAAATGCAATATGTACAAGAAATGAAATCGTAATAATGTTAACTATAATTCCTCTGGCTCTGGCTAAAACATCAGGCAATACGCCCTCTTGAAAAATAGGATATCATTTGTAATACAAATTCTATGGTCTAGGAATTGGTTATAGGCGAAATCCTGAAGTTTAGCACGAGGCAAAACTGTTGTTAAGTTATACATTCCAGATGTAGTGTTAACAAAACGGAAATGTAGTTCACCATCGTATCAAGGGCAATAAAAAGAAAAAAAAAATCCGTCAAAGAAGGGCAGCGAGGTGGAAGTAAAATGTAATTGGAACAACTGAAGCTAGGAATTGTCGAGAAAGCAGACTAGATTATTAAATATTTATGCTTAAAATTTTATTTTAAAATTTAGTAAACAGAAATACCTTTTACTCTAAGTGTTATTTCGTGTTTAATCGGATTTCTAGTTACTCTGTTTGTAGCAGTACAGATATAAACGCCTGCCTGCCACGCTTGAACCCGGGATATTATGATTGTACTAGTTACACGATTTCCTATGATCTTAGTATCGCAGGCTGGAGACAGTTCTATACTGTGTTCTCGATCACAATACCAGCATTTAAAACAACGGACAATTCGTCAGCTTTGTCAAAAATGTTACAGTGAAGTTAGACACTCATATGTTAAAGCTTGTATAGATAAAATGGCAGCAACAAACAGATGCCGATACACTCTTGAATATCACAAGGCAATAAAATGGAAGATAGAGTATCATCCATGTACAAAACATCGTGCATAACATAACAATAAACCGAAAAAGGAAGATTACCTCTGCATTGACAGTGCATATATCTATTATACAGAAGTTCCACATTTTCTGAAAGCATGAGTTTTGATTATGTGTCCCACTTTCACGTATTTTCAACACATTTGTTCATAACGCATATTTGATAATTTATAACACTTTGGTAACTGATGACACTTTGATAAAATGGTAATTTGTCCAAACTGCTGCATGCTCTCTTTGTTTACTGATCTTTTCGACCATTAACTCTGCGGTCTCTTCTTGATTTGCTGCTGGGACAGCTCTTTTACGAATGCGAGCACTCATGTAAATACGTACTCAGTTGATTGGTCAATGGGAACATGTTACTGCAAAACAATTGAACAATAGCAAATTCGCGTGGACTCCAGAAAAAAACAAAAAAACAAAAACAAAACAAAAACAAAAACAAAAACAAAAAAAACAATGTAGTTTAAGACTGGGCTCCACAGGTAACCCAGTAATGATATTTATAGCGGAGCTCCTGCGGAGCACCATACTTAAGAAAATATGGTATTTGCATCCAGTTGAATTTTCAACGCCATGACGTCATGTCCATCGGTCCCGGTACGACGTCCGTGTATACGAGTGAAATATTTTCTTTTCTCGTTCATCTTTAAAGTGATTTTTTTTCTAATTGGTATATGTTTTTTTTTTTCCCTTTTGTGTTCTTTGAAATAATTTTGGCATTTGTAAATTGTTTGTGTATTTGGCGAGAAATCAACCTTCGTGGCCTCAATTGACAATGTTTAAATTATGCTGTTTGCAACTTCATTCGTTCGATAGCCTAAACTGTCATTTGAAATTAAGTACTCAAAATAAATCAAAGAAATTGAAAAATCTCTAACTTTTAGGGCTTCTACCAAACAAACTACTGGGGCTATTAGGTTGAATCTCTTTGGGAGCTTCGCTTTTAGGCATTTCGTAAATATATATATTAACATCATATTCATATCATAGCAATGTTTTACTCATCGTCACTGTCCTTCAAAGGCCTCAGTTCTGACCGAAATGATAAACTCGCAAATGTATTCGTTTAACTCCAATTCTGGAATTTCTTCAACTTTTCTAAGCTCATTCCTGGTTCCTAAAAAGGCTTGCAAGAGTTTTACATTTAGAGTTTTTTGTAATTTGGCTTTGTTTTCTTGTTCTGCAACAAAATTGTCTACTGAACCGACGAGTCCACAAACCTTTCCGATATCTTGAAAAAAGGCGGCTTGCCAGTTTTCGCACCAAAGATGACGTGGCTTCCGTGCGAACACTTTTAACTAGTGAAAAACATCGTTTTTCTAATCAGATGCTGTGAAAGCTGATTTTTAACTGGTGAAATTTCATCATTTGCGTCGCTGATTGGCTACGACTAAAAACAGAGCGAATTTTTCACCACTGTCATCTCTGGATAAATCTCAGTAAGTATAAAATAAAAAAAAAAAACCTCTATTGCCTGGGAGTCGGCTATAGGAAAAATCTTGAAGGTGTACCACCTAGCAAAAATATTGAGAATTCAAACTTTACATTCCTCATTAGCGGTATAGCAGTGTAAAAACCAGGAATGTAGTTCGTCATCAAGCGCTACGAAAAGCAAATAATATAAGAATCTGTTATTTATTTTTTGTCAAAGAATGGTTGAGGAGAAGTAAAATTAACAGGAAAAAAATGATGCTTTGAACAGTGGAGAGAAAGACTAAATGATTGAATAATTATGTTAAACATTTTATTTTATGATCTAGTTAACAAAATACCTTGTACTACAAGTGTTATTTCGTGTTTAGTCGTGTTTCCAGTTGCTCTGTTTGTAGCAGTACAGATATATACGCCTGCTTGCCACGCTTGAACCCGGGATATTGTGATTGTACTAGTTACACGGTATCCTGTGTTTTTAGTAGTAATTTCACTGCTCAGAAGCTGTCGGCCTTGTTTTCTCTTCCAGGTGACTGTTGGTTCCGGGATACCTTGCGCGGTGCACGGGATTTGTACTTGTTGATACTGAATCTTAGTAACAGTGCGTGGTTGTGTGATCATTTGTAGCGGTACTATAAATAAGAAAACCAATCAGGGCATTAACAGGGTTGAAGAGTTTCTAACGACTTTAGTGACAAAAAGACTTTAAGTACTACATTTTTTTTATTATTAGTCGATCGGTACCAGTTGCGTGAAGTTTTAAAGTTGTACTATATTTTGTATGTATCCTCCGTTGCTTCATCAAGAATTTTTAATAAGTATTGCAAGTGAGATTTTTTTATTTTTTATACTAGTAACTGGTAACTTTATTTTAACGCGGTTAAAACACCATGATTGTTTTTAAAAAAATGTAATATGTGGAAGAAATAAAAATTGTAATAATATGTTAACTATGATACTTTTGATTGAAATATCAGGGAAATAAAAACTACATCCTCTTTGATAATAGCATATATTCATTTGTAAAAAAAGATCTATGGCTTGGGAGTCGGTTATAGGCGGAATCTTGAAGGCGCACCACGTAGCAAAAATTATTGAGAATTTAAACTTTACATTCCTCATTAGCCGCGGGTAGCAGTGTAAACACCAGGAATGTAGTTCACCACCAAGCGCAATAAAAAGAAAAAAAAAAATCATTTTTTTCCCGTCAGAGAAGGGCAGCGAAGGGGAAGTAAAATGTAATTGGAACAACTGAAGCTTGGAATTGTTGAGAAAGCAGACTAAATGATTGAATATTCATGTTTAAAAAATTATTCTAAAATTTAGTTAACAGAAATACCTTGTACTACAACATCTATTTCTCGTACAATCGGTTTTGTAGTTGCTTCGTTTGTAGCAGTACAGATATAGACCCCAGCATCTTTCGTCTGAATGCGGGATATCGTGATTGTACT
>JAOBAY020063528.1:0-12584 GCA_025331085.2 Zoanthus sociatus
TAGACCACTAGTAGCGTAGCCAATCAAAATGCAGGATTTGCATTAGTCCACTAGTAGGTTTATACTAATAAGAAATATACCTCAAGTGTTGAAAAATCCCGTCAAGTGTTTGAAAACAAACTTAACTGTTATTATTTCGTTGTATACGTATGAACAAAGTTTGAACGACAATGGAAAAGATGTAAGATTTCAACATATTTTATAATTATTATGCTATTGATAAACTTACGGTTTAAAACCAAATTCTAAACTGCAGGCAAATTTGAAGGTGTTTACTCAACGTTGCATAAAATAGTTTAAGATTAAAATGTAAATTTATAAAAACTTGTTGGTTCTTCAGGTAGTATTTCATTGTACAACCGCAAGTTTGATTGTGCCATGGTGTCCACAGTCAAGGGCGAATTGAATATTGAATGCGCTTTATAAATGTAACTTAACAATAACATTTTAGAGGCTTTAAAAACAATATTGTACTTCAGACTTTTTGAACGTGAAAAAGAAAAGAAATATTTTTTATACAAATTTTTTCCAAGGTCAACCTGATAGATGTTTTGAAATGACAGTATCAGTATAGTTTCAGTTATTGAGCTCATAGGCAGCCCAAGCTCTTACTGCGAAATTGATGGTTTAGTGTAATTTCAACACGATTATCAAACAAACCATACTAAGTCTTACATAAAATATGGTTTAGCCTACAGCGCATATATTCATCGATTTCGATAAGAGCTTGGGCTGCCTGTGGGGAGCTCAACAGAAGTCAGTTGCTATTAAAACTGGAAAGTTATATATACTTGTAAATATAGAGACACTTTAATTTATTGAATCTGAACTCTCCTCTTTTAATCTATATAGTGTCTTTTGTTGGTAATCTTTTATCATCTGATATTTCCTGTTAAAATGGCCATTATTCGTTGTAGGATTTAGCTGCAAAGCGTCAGTAAGTTTGAATATATAAACAACTTCGGCAAGGTGCGACCTCAATATTGCAACGGTAGAGTTTTTCTATTGGATGGAGATAACAAACATTCATATCGTTTTTAACAGACGTGACTACTTCAGTATAAAACTATATATAGAAACCATTAAAGTCCACTCGAGTAAGTGCTGGATATTGTATACCAATATCATGAAGTTTCTCAAGCTTTATAAGTGATCACTGGAAGTATTTAAAATTGATCAACGTGAAACGTTTTGCGCAATTCAGCACTTGTGCCACGTGTCATTAATTTGACTCAATAATTTCTGTTTTCGTTTCCAGATGTTTTGTGACGAAACACCCCAATGCAATGGTAATGCACTTCTGACTGTTGATTTATAGTTATTGTATTGTTTAATTTGTGCTAAACAGCGCGTATGTGTATAAAAGCCGTACTGGAGGTGCCATATTAATTATTGGACCTCAAGAATGAGCGGAAACCGCCAGCAAGGCGGCACTAGGTTGGATAGATATTTAAACAGGAAGACTATTCAATTTTCAAACTTTATTTGTCTTCCTTTTTTAAAACCACAACTGATTTAAATAGCACAACGAAATTGTTAAAGCTGAACATCTATGACTGATTGGCAGATTTAGAAACTTTTGAAATTAAAAGATTTTTCCCTTAAAAACGTTAAAGTAAAAACCTTTTGTGAGCATTGGTCTTAAATTTTAATGATACCAAAAACAAAACAACAAAAACACAAGAAAGGGTTAATTCTGAGTCAACTATAAATAGAACGCGTTGTAAAATGCGCTTTTAAAAAACATTGTAAGTACGCCAAAAAACTTAATGTCCGACATTCCATTTTTAAAAGGTAATTTTTTCTTTCATTCCCCAAAAAGGAAGCGTTTTCTAGTTAGATGTTGTTCCAATATGCAAGGAACTAAAAGAGTAATCACAGAAAAAGATAACATTTTACAACATTTTTATTAACTATGATACCGGTATAAGTTTTTCAGAACGTGCTGACTCACAAATAGCAAGCAGCTAATCGAGGCGGATAAAACACAGAAAATATTTGCAGTTGAGAAGAAAATAGAAGAAAACCAGGAAATTTAAACCTGTAATTTAATTTTACGCTTTACGCAAAAAGAGAGACTATAAACAAACAAAAAGTGAAGAACAAAAAAATTAAAAGTCACAATATTATTGTGTTTTGTAAGGACTTGAAGTAAGTTTGGGTTTGTATCCTCCTCTATTATTAATAAAGAGCTTTTAAAGCACCGGAATATTTCTTCACGACGGAGGTCAATTTTCCGAGAGTAGATTGGATTGAGCGCATTTTTGGCGCCAGTTTTTAACTCGAGCAGCACGCGCGCTACCACGAAGGACGTACGCAGGGTAAAAAGGCGCGAAAACTATATTTGAAGAGCTCAATCGTAAACAAAATGATTGTAAAAATGGTTACACGTACGGCAATAAATGAACCTGGAGCAAAAGTCAGGGTTAAAGTAATTGTAAGTAATAATTATTTACTTAAAAAGATTTATTGATAATTTGTTCGCTGCTTGAAGCCATAACTTTGATAAAAAAAACTTCGCAGTTCTGACAGACCAACACGGAGGCAAAAAGCGGGTTGTAGGCCTCCGTGATGATCACTACGACCGCATGACGTCTTCAGGTACGCGATATTTGTTGACAGTTTAGTTCCGGTTGGCCTCCGTGACAGCAAGAACGCCAGGTACTTTTAAAAGCTCTCTAACATTTGGTTAAGAGTAGTCGATGGACAGATTATTTTAATTTATGTTTTGGTAATGAACGAATGTAGGAATACCATTCCACATTTTAGAACCAATTCATAAAGTAATGTGTTCATATATCGAGTTCTCAAGTACTTAATATCAAGGTTACTAGTTGGAGAAACAGAAAACCTGTTACAATAGTGAAGGAAATCCGCTGTCCGGCCGACGAGGGCAAGGCGGCAGCGCCAATCGGGAGGCCGCACTAAAACATTCAATCGGTAAGAGCTTCTTTCATAAGAACCAGTAAATTTTGCCTAGGCTCATTGTTATGAATATTTGGCTGTTTCAGTCTCAATTTGTTATTAATTTGTTATTTTTGTGAGCGGTTTCAGTGAAATAATGAGAAATCAAAACAAAAAAGACGACAAATAAGTCGTCTGTATTAATTATCTTTGGGGAGATCTCTGTACATTTATCTAAGATTACTGACCACAGTGCATTTTGACCTCTTTGCAGCTCTTTCCCACTGGCTGCAGAGGTCACTTTTCTTGTTGTGAACGAAAAAAAATTTCAAGTTTCAGTAAAGTTTCAACTGGAAACGTTTCTACATTTTTGAGCCCCAGCATGAGTTTGTTCCTAAATTGTTCTTAATTTTCGGCCAATCTAAGCCTCGTTCTTATAATATAAAATTGCTCTTATAAAAATGCGTGTATTAGCGACTAAAACATTCAATCTATAGTATGAAGAAAAGTACGTTCGTATGGTTAGAATCATTTAAACATGGACAGTAACTAGTAATTGGGTGAATGAATTCCTACAAGCTTGGATGAAGTTCTAGCACGTGTTAGCTCGTTCTTAGTGCTTAGTCTGTGAAAAATACAAGAGGTACATGAATAACACATCGTTAAAAAAATGTACGCGTGGTTTCTCGCCAAACTTCCCCGCAGCCTGGTTAGAATAGAGGCCTTTAGATCCCAGGACGAGGACGAGGACAAGGACGAGATTAAACTGCGCGCGCGCTTTTTCCAGCAAACTCGTCCTCAAGAGGATGACTTTTGCATGAAATCTTGTTCTCTCCACAACGAGTTTGCTCAAAAAAGTGCGCGCGCGATTGAAATTTTGTCCTCGTCCTCGTCCCCTTCCTCGGATCTAAAGGTCTCTAATATTAGTATAGGTAAGGTGCCAGTCTACCGCGCAGGAGGCTTTGGTTCAATTCCCAGCCAGATCAGCACTCAGGGTCTTAAAATAATATAGGCGAAGTGCTGTCTTTGCCCTATATAATATATGTGCAAACGGTTTGAATTTTTCGTCTTCTCGGATAAAGACGTTAACCCTTGGCCCTCGGTGACGTATGTGTTTGTGTGTATCTGTCATGTGAAAGGTCTCCATGCACCTTAGAGTGGTAAACACGGTGTTCCCAATTTGTAAACAAATGACTCGACCCCTAAATAAAGTCAGAGTCATTACAATTTTTTTTAGAAGAATATCGTTTTTCAGACTCAGGCTCAATATTCTTAATTTTTTGGCGTTTTGAGGCTAAAAATATTCTTAAAATATTCTTAGAATACAGGTCTATAGAATATGTCTGTCAGCTTGGCGTTGCATTCCCGAGTCACTAATGATAGCGTTTATACATTGTGCAACATCCTGGTATCATTCAGGCCCGTACGCAGACATTTTGTTGGGGAAACACTGTTTCCTTGAGGTCAGTCATTAAGTGCTTAATCATATTCTCAGACCTTGACAACCATACTAAACTTTCATTCAAGAAATATGGAATACTTGAACTTTATGATTTGATAATGATTTATCCTTCTTTGTTTGAAATTTGATAGATATGTTGGTTTTTGCATATGCATTATCGGAGCATGACTGTAATAATAAATATTCATGAATTTAAAAATGTTCAACCTCGATTATTGCGTTTCGAGCTTTTGGGCTTCCTGTGCACTTTTTGGGAAAATTCGTAAGGTCTTACACTAAGTAACTGACCAAGTGCGACGTGATAAATAGATAGATAGATAGATTGGCAAAAAGGTAAAACCAAAGTTTCGCTGCGCGTAGCCCGACAAATAACGCGGGGTTCAGCGAGGTGTGGTTACGAAGTATGCTCAGTAACGTCTTTTCCGAAAGTGATCAATTGTGTTTGTCGTGTTCGTAAAATCGCGACCAATTAAAATGCTGTTAACAACTTAACTGTTTATGTAGCAACAGCTGATATCTGCGGTAGCTACTTTGTCATCGGTTTGTGTAAGAGGATGAGGGATGTAACTAATAACCACAGGGCACCCAAGTAGATATGCATTGGGCTATAGGAGTCACACAGGGTACCCAAGAAGACGGTTGTTTTGAAAATTAAAACAGACTACAGAAAAAGCATTTGCTCTATATCACTCGCCAAAGGCAAGAATTTTATTGCTGTAGCTACTTTTAGTCCATGACTACCTATATTTTGTATCACTTGTGTGTTTATTGCTACCTTGACATACTGACTTTTAACAAAAGATAATCAAACTATTTGATAATCAAACACTTTAAATAGTTTTAACCATGCAGGAGTAAAAAAATTAAATTTGAATGACTTTTCTAACGAAATTGTTCTTAACAACGTTTTTGATACAATATAATATAAAGGAATAAATGCCTTTGCTGCCTAAGGCTGTTGTAAGACGGCAAACTGACCCTTTTGAAAAAAGTTTAAAGCTTTATAAGATCTAAAATTCTAACATCTAAAATCAGATTTTAGAATTTTAGATCTTAAAAAGTTCTAAATGTAAGTTTTTACTATCTTACAACAGTCTAAGGCGACAATTGCATTTATTCGTTTATATTATATTCGACTGAGTTTTAATTTTATTTTGACTCTGATGCCTGGGACAGAGGCCTCCCTCTGAAATAATTTGATAGAGATGCTCATCATGTTTTCAAGTGTCAAATGTGGCGACTATATAGTGACAGCCAAAAGGACACTCTTTTAATTTAAAACATTTTTGCAAGATAACGTTTTTGTTCCAATTTTAAACTATGTCTGATTCCGGTTGCACCTTAATCAATATAAAGTACAATGAATCTCTAAGACAATATATCCTAGTTTGAACACCAAGTAAATTTTGAATATATATGGTTAATATGTGTAAGTAAAATATAAATATATAATAATATATTGATAACTGCTTTTGCCGTCTTTCAAATTCCACTAAAAAGTCTAAATTATATACAAAAACTATTTATAAACAATACATGATTCTAAATCAAAATGATTCTATTTTAAAAATATCTAAGAATCAATATTGATTCTCATTTGAATTGGAAGTCACAAAGAAGATATTTAAAAAAAAGATTAAAAGTGGATTATCTTACTTTGCAAACATTTAATACGTCACACTCGAAATACTAATACAACTATTTGTTTTTGATATTTCTCTCACGTATAGATAGCTATACTGAGTACAGCGTAAATAAAATTCTCCATTCTTTAATGTTTTTACAAAAAAAACTTTGTTATATCTCCAACCCAAATATGTTTTGCGATTGGAGGAGAACGTGTCACGTGTCATTGCCAACAAGGGTGAACAAAAGTCACCAACTCCCAGGGAAACAACAACTTGAACTTTCGACTCGCACGTGATCAGGTCGTGTATCTTTGTAACAGCGGCAAACTTGTAGCAGTTAAACGGTTTCAAACAAGAAGTGAAGAAGAAATTGAACAGCTTTTACGCAACAAAAGCTTGACATCTACTTTATACGAAGTTTTCAGTGAAGTTTTAATAACACTTGTGATTTGAATTACCATTGATAATTTGTAACTTATTTTATATTCAAATGAATTACTGGGATTTGTAACATATTGCAATAAACTCATAAGCTGTGTATTGTCCTATTTTGAGTTGGGTGTTACAACAGAACACTCAGCTTCATCGTCACCACCAGCCACCCACCTCGGCATTATTCAAGAAATATGGAATAACAGAACTTTATGATTTGATATTGGTTTATCCTTGTTTGTTTGAACGGGCATCTTTTATCTAGTCGTTGACGCAGTCCCAATAAGATCTCACAATGTTCCAACCATAAGGTCCCCAAATCGACTCCCAGATTTAAACAATTGTGTGACCTTTTCCGCCTAAGCAAACTCAACTTTCCATACTTCCGGGGTAACCTGCGATGGACTAGTGTCCCGTCGAAGAGGAGTCAAAGACACTCATTCACTTAACACTATAAATACCGTAACGTAAACGGGTGGGTTAGGACCAGGGGAAATCCTTAAATCGACACTAATAACTGTTGTGAAAAAGACTAGCACCCTAGCTGAGTCCCTTAGAACAGTTTTTTCCGTTATTGCGGGCAACTAAAGGGAGCAAGCAACACTAATCTGTTGAACGCATAAGCTGTATGTATTCGTCTTCCAACTGATATGAATGGAATGCTTTGACAAACTCGTTTGACCACTTGATAAGAGCTTGTTTGACAGGTAGTGATAACTGATTTTGACACGGTCACTCTGCACTTGCTCGTCTCATGATTGTGCACCCGTGCAGTCTACATTGTTTTTTTTTTAAATAATATGTTTTAAAATATGAACCAGTGAGCAGCGCACGGACTTGAGATTTTGTAAGTTATTAAATTTTATTTTCCCAGCGCGTTTCAGTTGTATACAGCAACCTTCTTTAGGAGATTTACAAAATTACAATAATACAACGATTTATATTCAGTAGCACATGGGCAAAACAGGAAATGACAAAACTACTGAATTACGCTTTGTGAAAAGATTTTCAACGAAGGGTGTTGTATGACCTCCTCAAATAATAATACTTCCTCAGTTTCCCACCCGTACTTACTAAGTTCTGCTTTATACCCCTAGTATTATAGGTTTTAAACTCTGATAACGACGTAATAATCAAAAACATTTTTGACCGTACTTCTGTTTTCGCATATACGGCATGGGACCAACTTTTAGAAGAACTGAAAATGAAAATGGCTGCTTTAACGAATAAGGTTGCAGTAGTTAGCAATGGGCCAAATTGACTCGTCCTTTGTAAGACAATCCCAAGTCCGGGAAATTTTAGCCTGTGGAGTCCGGAATCAAGGACTTTGGAACCCGGAATCCAGCTACTGTTGGACAGTGGAATCCGGGATCCACGGACATGGAATCCGAAATCAAGCCACTTTTAGACCGTAAAAAGGGAATCCACAGACATGAAATTCGGAATCCACACTGTGGAATCCTGGATCTCTTGGATTATCTTACATGGGGTGAAATTGTCAGACAAAGAGAAAACACAAGCATCAGATTAGGGTTTGAATAATTTTATTTGATACTATCGCTCTCTTATGAAACTTGTAACCAAATGATTCCTGCGGCCGGTGGTTGATTTAGGACTGATGACCCGTGCATATCCAGGAAAACAACAATTAGTATTAGTATTAGTAGGACATTATGTTTTTTTTGTGCTACGTAATTCTTAATGAAGACAAAGAGGTAACAGCCAATCTGAAATAGAGGCATGCATTCAATCTGTTATATCAAGCATTTGCCTTCGGACTGCCAGGTTTCTGCTTTCTAAGTGGTGTCCATTGTAGGACAACCTAGGATGTCTGCTGATGGTCCATGCGAAGGACATGCCCCAGCCATCTCATGCATACGCCGGGCAACCTAGGATATCTGCTGATAGTCCATGCGAATGACATGCCCCAGCCATCTCATGCATACGCCGGTACTGAATTTTATCTACAATGTTTCTACTGTTGGCTTTCTCGTAGAGGTCTTTGTTTGAGATAAGTTCTGGCCAAAATATGCCGCAAATTCTTCTTAGATATCAATTGTGGAAGACATTCGGTTTTCTTCATGTTACTTTCTATAGTTCGCCAACATTTTAAGCCATATAAGGGAACCGACTCGACATGTGTCTTGTATATAGCTTATGTTTACTCAAGTAGTTCATACTCATATAACTACATCTTGACGGTGGAAAAATATTTTTAATTTTTGCTGCTTGTACTATTTTCCTGATCAGGGTGGATGACATATAATATATATCGTTTAACTTAAAAGATATCTCGGGGTGTCTGATGGCCTGGCCTGAATGGTTCAGTCTTATAACAACGTTTCCCATTTTGATAACATTTTTTGACAAGTTTTCTAAACTTGAGTCAGTTGTTTCCTTGCAAAGTGTAGCGACCATTGAAAATGCGTCGCACTTGATTGCTTCGGCACAATTGCTACGTAGGTTTCAAACAACAAGTTTTTTAATTAACGGTGGAAGATGGATTTAAAGAGACTTGATTGTTTGCACCTTAGTTAAATTTTATCTTAAAGAGCTGAATAGGAGGGGGTGCTTAGGTGGGTGGGTCGTGGGAGGCACATCATTTGTCTCTGGATACGTAAATGATCCAGTCTATGCAACACATTAATCATTAGTGTTGGCAAAAAAATATATATAAAAAAGATCGACATAACATGAAAAATTTGTCAGTTCGAAGCCGTATATTTCGCCTGGCTAAACAATTCATTTTCAGGTGTTATCTGTTTCATGAACCTATATCCAAGAAAAGACTATGCATTTTAATTTTTATATTTTGTTACACATCTATGACAAACAATTAATGAAACTAACGGTGTGTTCATTTAACCATGGCCCACAGTTTTTCATATAATAAATACTGCAGTACAGTAGGGCATTGTCGTTTTAATAGAAATAAAAAAGCGCCACAAACCCCCGTCTCGATAATCTGAAGGGATTTTTGCCACTGATCGTTCACACTTCCGTTTTTGTCCAGGTGATAGCTTTTGAACGTGAATGAATGAGCGGATGTTTATAGCGAATAAAGTAGATTTTGAAAAACCTATAGTTGAGGATTAAGTTCTACATCAGGAAATAGACCCACGTACAGAGAAAAAGCTGATTTCGGAGGAATTCAAAGCAACGACCTCCGGAACAACTTAATTGATTTTATTTCAAACCTTTCTCTTCTTATTGAGAGTCAACAGGAAATATATTGTAAAAGGGGCGGGTGCTTTTTAAACTGTTGTTTTCTTTGTACACGTGCTACCGCGGCCACCATCTTTTAAAATCAATTTCTTGTTATATCGAACCGAGAAGTCACTATATAATATAGAAATATTAGAACTAGTCACCATACCGAAATACGTTAAGATATTGGAACTGAATTCATTAAAGTTTTATTATATATAGGATAACGGGGAACATAAATCAGTGCAAAATTGTGTCGTTTATTAAGATCTTTATTTAGCTTTAACAGAGAAGAAAATTTTTTCGTACGAGACTTGCAAATAAGGCTTTGGTTGTTTCATCTTAAACGGACGTTTTTTTAATAATTTTAGCATTGTAAAACAAAAATCCAGTTTCGCTTGCAAGCTGAGAGTGCCTCATTTTCCACTGCATGCAATTTAGAAATTTATTTTATACAGTAAATCATATTTTGAAGCAGATCAACTCAAGCATATTGACTTTTATTGTATTGCATTGACAATTCTTATCAGTTTTTGTTCGGATATGGTCGGCTAGGGCTCAATATAATTTAAGAAATCATATATTTTATCTAATTCTGTTGCTTAAATAAAGATTATGATTTATGTAATTGTCCTAAATTACCAAATTCTCTTTTAAGATTCGATAAATCTTTACGAATTAGGAGCTGAAGTCAAATTTAAAATACTAATGAGCTGATTTAAAAACTTGCTCGTCTAAACCGCCTTCATTTCTACTGATTTCATCAATGCCATTGGACCTTCTTCACCAAATCGGCGTCAACAATTTGAATACTCAACTTCTTTTCCAGACAGAAAAGATTAAAAAAGATTAGTTTTGGTTATATAATTCTTTAATAAAACAACCTTGAAATGACGAGACAAATAATAAAACAAATTAAGTTTTACTTTAAAATCAAAGAAAAAAATAACTCTTTTGTCCTTGTATTGTGTGCATGTCATGAATGTATTTTGAATATGAGACCATTTCTGGATTCCTTTTGGAAACAGTCTAATATCTCTGGAACTGGTATCTTCTGAATTTTTTGTTAAAGCTTTATCTTGATGCACTAATTTTCTCTTCAGATCATTCCCGAAGAAAAGGCCGCGAATCTTATAAAAATGTGTCACGATTGGTTGACACAAAATGTTGTATTTTTATACCCGTTCAGTTGTCCAAACCAAACTGCCGGCTATATATAGAACTTGTATTGCTACTACGCTCAATATTGCAGTCACTGAACTAGAAAGAGGTGGGGCGATGGTACTCATATATAGCCGACAACTGAAGCCTTTTAGCAAAACATACTGGCAAGCAGGAACTACAAACACCAGTAAAAGACTGAGCCGAAGTTTCCCCACACTCGGCTAACTCGTGTTGTAAAAATACTCAGTAGAAATTCGGGAATGCAGCCGCTACAGCGAGTATTTTTGGTGTTTTATTTCTTTTTTGCAGCCAGCCGCGCAAAAGGTAAGACTCGGATGCATTTTTGCTACGCAACTATATATTACTTCAATATAATTGTCAAGATAAAAGCTTTGTTAATGAAATATCGTATAGTTGTTCATCAAATGGAATTTTACCAATCCAAAATATAAAGCATAACTAAAGCCTATTCACGTTTATTTCTAAAGTTACCGCCTGAACTAATTTTAAACTTTTTACTTCGCTTTGCTGTGCGGAAACGGCTTGTAACTGAAAAGGTTTAGGATCAATAAGATCTTGATGTAAAAAGAGGTGCAAATATTTTCAAGAACTTCTGAATAACTTTGATTATAAAGTTATACTTTTTTACGCCGCACAAGTTCAAAACAGTGCCCGTAAAATATTAAAAAGTCAAATAACTAAGACATAACTTGTAAAAAAAATGGTTTAAGATAAAAAATCTTGCCCTCATACAGCACGCATATTGGACTACAAGGTGACGATTTATGTTGCACAAAGCAAAATATAGTTTTTTCCCCGTAATTAACAAAATCAATAGACCGTTAGTTTTAACTGTTTTTGCTATTAACTGTTCTATTGTAAGTGTGATTTGTCGGAAGTTTCGGCAATTTTAGCAGTTTAATTATTTTTAAAACTCTTGTTGGATACAATCGGTGCATGATTTATTCAACGTTAGATCACAGTGAAGAATTAATGAATGACAATAGCTTTTAAAAATTTCCCGATCACTTGATATAGCCACTTTACAGGGTCGAATTTGATAAAATTTAACTGCACTTACTAAACACTTATCTTTCCGTAAATGATTCTTCATCTGTCAGGCCAGCAGATATAAGTCATTTTCGATATTGCATATACAAACAGTTTTAAAAAGGGAAACAATCAGTTTTCGAATTTTATCGTACACCCGATGCTGTCATTGAGCTTGTTTTTGTCTTAATTAAAGGAAATATTAAGTTAACTTTTACATTGATTAGTTGCCGCAAAGTCAACATAACTTGCTAAGAACCTTGTATATAACAAAAGAGCGATATCTTACTGAGCTTTACAACCGCGAAAAATCAATATAGATAATAAATGAAACTTATATGCTGAAGGGTTTTTGAAATTTTAGTGTGGCAATACAATGGAAACGATAAAATCCAAACGTTATAAAAAAACAATAAGAGTCAATATATATCCTTGCTAAAGATTTGCATTTTTCGATAAACGCTTCTAGGGAAGTTGTATATTAATGTCTAATTATAAACGTTTTTAGAAAACATTGTTTCAAAACGGAATTCGATTGCGAAATCTAACTAAATCGAAAAGATTGAAATAATTCTATTTCTATGGCTTGATATTGCGATTAACTTTTTAAAGATGAAAGATAAAATACAGTTTTTTACACGGCAAGCGTATCGGTCTAAACACAACAAAACAATTCCGAATACATTCTCTTTAAACTTAAAACAAGGTAAAGAAATAAAAAAATATAAAGAAACAAG
>JAOBAY020063538.1:0-12583 GCA_025331085.2 Zoanthus sociatus
TAAGGATAATACATATTAGCACTAACAGTAATAGCAACAGTAAAAAAATGTGTAAATCGGTAATTATCAATTACCTATTTAGCTTTAAGATCAATGTCAAAATCAGTGAATTTCATATTAAAAATATTTTAAATATTCATAAACAAATAACAGAAATAATAGTAACATAATATATTGGAAATACATGAAAAATGTTTAAAACTTAATTAGTAATTTTCAATACATTACTCTGTAATTACTAATGTGATAACTTTGCTCAAAAACAACTCAGTTATTTTACAAATTAAGATTTCCTAGTTCGCTTTAGTATTTATAATTAATCTTTAGAAGGAACTCATCAACTCTTAACATCAGGCACCGAACGAAGTGTTTTCCCAAACGTTAATGAACAATGTATTAATGAACAAATGTGAATTAAACGATTTGAATTAAACCGAAAAACAATCACGATAGTTTAAAACAACTCCTTCTTTTCTCGTGACTAGACAGGATTTCAATCGCGACGATAAAATCCTTTTAAAAAGACTACTTTATTGGCCGTTTATAAGTGCTGTTTAGAGTCAGTTACTTAAAAACATAAGTATTAAAATGCAAGCTGTATGGTCAACATTGTATTCGCAACGCCTTGACTAGCAAGAAACTAAGGTAAAGGGAATAACTATTACGAGACAAGAGTATTTACCTGGAATATAATCTTCGTCATCGTCACTGCTGTATTCTGAATCCGACATTTTCATTCAATTCGAGCCGCATGTGTTTCGTGCTTTTTCATCAGCTAGCACAGGATCCCCATAACGAGAAAATACATGAAAAATAAAAGATACTGTCGCAAAATCAATTTTAAAATCAATATCTAATTTAATAACTTTTTAAATTTGACTGAAATACAAGCTCTAAAATGATTATCGTGATGCTGAGAAATTTCTTTTGAATGAATTTTGAGACTTAATTAATGAATTACGAAACGTTATCAAAGCTGAGGTGACGGCAACGTGTGAAGTCGGTCATTGAATTCTGTGGCTAGACTTCCCAAGGTTTGTAGTACAATCTCAAAATATTTTTTCAACAGCAGTTTTGAAAGGAAATGAATCTTTAAACGAGTTTTTAAAAACCTTGAAAGTGTGTATTACTTTCATGTTGAATTTAGGTGATAAGACATCAATTTATCGTACACTGAAAACATTACGTCTGGGTAACCTGTGCTTTTTATCGGATCCAGTTTCCTGGGGATATGGTTGCCGAATATTCTAGGAAGAAGTGCATGGAAGCGTGGGTTTGAATCCTGTTGGGCCTGATTTTTTTTTTGTCAGCGTTATCTTTTGCAACAGACCTTATCCCAAAAGGCAATGCTTTATTGGCGGGTGGGCAAAATGGCTGAAGTTAATATACACTTGTATGAAAATGCAAAGGCAAATAACGTTAACAAAACTTTAATTGTGAAAAATGTGAATTGGAAAATTTGGAATGATTGAGAAATTTATTGTCAAAGTTGGAGGCCTGTAACCATACTAGACAATATCAACTGAATACCATAATACTCTTAGTTTGTCCCTACAAGTTTGCATATAAGCATTGTTACTGTTTTCTCTTGGGAGTTGCATAGGTCCCAAAAGAAACTGGGAACAATAATGCTTATGCAAAATTTTTGCGGGACAAAGTTTGATATTGGCTAATTAGAAAGTCATTTCGTGTTTTCGGCTTCAGGCCTTGAATTCTAAAAGTAAATTCAACCAGTTAAAAATTGAAGTTTCCAATTCACATCTTTTTTTGAAGATTAGAGTTTTGTTAACGTGAATTTCAGCCTATTTCCCTTTCCCGCCAAAATAGCGTCCGAAACCGTGACAAGGTCAATTGCTTCTCTCTCTTTAAAGATTGGTCTTTTCATCTTCTGAAACAATAGGTTCCAAAAAAGTTTCAGCACGTGAAGTGCAGTATAAATATAAAAAAGCAAGTTTTTTTTTCTGTTGCCTTACTAAACATTGCACTTAATGGTGTGTACTGGCTGACGATATCCCGGATTCGGCGCCTACTTGTATTTACAGGTACCTGTCGACAGTCTGACGATGTTCAAAGAATGGAGACAATTACTGAATTTTAAGCCAATGTACTCTTTTTTTGTGTAATGAACTCGAAGCTAGTTAAAAAAAAACTCAGCTTCTTCTCGTACAACAAAGTAAAGCTTGACTGAGAGCTTTCAAACAAGATCTTTGCCTTATTATTTCAGTTTAAAACTCTTCTAATTTGTCAATGTATTTTCCGTTGAGCAAAAGTTTCCTTAGCTTTAACAGAATTAAACGGAGTCAGTATCTTTCTTTCAAAATGTTTTTACTAAGAAATTTCTGGTCATAAAACAAGAAAACAAGATAAAGGCTTCATAAAAATTAAACGTTAAAAGTTTTTCTTAAAAAAGCAAATGCTTTTCCCAAAAACTTCATTTCACCTTTCTCTTCGATCTCTCAGTTACTTTCTTTGAGTATAAATGTTGAGAGAAAGACGTGATCTTTTTATTTAATGGTGTTTGTTTTAATTCATGATATACAGTTGTTTTGTTTTTTGACAAGATGTAGTGGTATATAGTCTGATATCATGATCACTTAGTGTTAAATCACTCAATGTTGATGTTTCCAAAAAAAAACTGGGCGTTAGCAAAAATATACCAAAGTATAAGCGAGAAGACTGCTCAAGCATAGGGTAGTTTTATCACCAAAGTACTAGCGATAAAACACAGCTGCTATTGTTGTAAGCCGTTTTACATTTGCATTGATATATACTTGAATTGTTTATACCGTCGTTTCACCTCATGGCTGAGCTGGAGACATAATCACGAGCAACAAATAAATGAAAAGACAGAGCTGACTGCATCAAGCGACTGATTGAGATCAAATACAACCTAAAAACATTACAAGAAAGAAAAAACATTTTGGCGACTGTTGCAGCAGCACATTATTATGCTCGTGGTGTCTACTTTGCTTGCAACTGTAGCTGAGGTTTGAGACCTTGTTGAATGCTTGATTAACGTGAAAAGGGCTTACTCAGTTAAAGCCATTCAAATAATACATTCTACCAAGTCTTTCTTGTTAGAAATTCAAAACAAACAAGCGCTAAAATATTGGTTTGGTTTGCCGTTTAAATTTCATTTCAAGAAGGACTGATTCGACCGGCGAGGTATCATCACAAATTAATCAGTCATTAACCGTTATGCCAGGCTACGAAGTAAAGTTTACTAAATCTCTGGACAAATCATTCGAATGTCCAATTTGCCTGACGGCTTTACGCGAGCCTGTACAAGTGACCCCTTGTGGACACAGGATCTGTAAGAGCTGTCTCCAACCAATTCTAAGGTAAGTAGGTATTTGAATAAATCTTATTTTCATTGCTTTTTGTCGTTGCATTAACATATCTAATACCATTGTTACTGCTGTTGTCACTACCGCCGCCAGGTTTGGCTATATTTTATTAACAAGGCGCGCCAGTCTTTTGTGAGGGAGGCTCGGGTCAGATTCCTTGCCGGACCAACACTCAGGGTCTAATTGAAGAGAAAGGGTGTTGCCTACCATCTGCGAATTAATGGTAGACCTCGGATAAGAAATCTAAACCGTAGGCCTGTTCTCTCGAAACCACGCGCCTGTAGTCTATGAGCCTCCATTGCGGACTATCTAAGACCCTCAAAATGCTGAGCCTGTATTGTTATTGCCTTTGTCCTTGTTGTTATGAATGCTAGAAATATTTCCATGACAATTCAAAACAAAGGACTTGATACATTAACATTAAATTCCCTAAGGAACTGAACTTTAAAAGATCACTTAACGGTCGCCCTGACCTTGTTAGTTTGGTGTTGGTCTTGCTATCGCTAGCAACGTATTTGTCTCAAAGTGGGGTTTCGTCATAACCTTGGAGTTTTCTAGTTGGAGTGAATTTTATATTTTGGAGTTCAACTTCTTGCATAATTCGTGTAAGTTGAATTATCTTCTTCCCTTGACTCATGTATTTTTTTTTGTACATTTACATTTGGCCTTCAGCATACACTTGTATTTATTTGTTTTATTGTTTTTACCGCCACTTATCATATACGTTCAATAAAAAAAACAAAAGTTGAAATATTTTAAAGTGGATGGTTGAGCTGGCGAGCCCACAAATTTTGGCAAGAAAAGCTGGGAACGCAACACTTCTCGTTGCTATTGCCATTGCTCTTGTCCTTCCTATTGCAATTCTCATTGCAATCGTTTTGTACTTTTCATTGCTTTAGCAATCGCCATCGCCAGTCACTACCAATGACATATTCCTTTTACATATTTTTAGATACGAATGATTGTATCTATTTCTTTTGCAGAAACAAAAAACCCAAGTGTCCTTTAGACAATTTATTACTTCATCCTAAAAAGGTAAGTAGTTTATTTTTTATTCCCCACATGTTCTGAAAGAAATTCCTTCAATTTGATACCACATTGCAGGCCGAGATAGTATTCTCAAATTCCCAAAAATCAAGAAGAAGCGTAAAATAAAATAAGGCTGAAACAGTTCTTAGCTGGGCCAAAGTTTTGGTCAATACATACTAAATGTTTAAAATTCAATCGGAAGATACTTAATATTGTCAATGATCTTTTAAATAGCGTTTTATGATTATGGGAATTGGAATAACTTTAGGATAAAATCGTAAAAAATTGATGATATGAACCGGAACGAACTTAATATTCTGTCAAACTGTTCCGTATATTCAATCTGTGTAAAGAAGAAATCATAATGTATTACTACTGGCAACAGTACCTTCATAGCTTAGCGCGGCGCAATCTTGCAGAAGTCACACCTCCAACCGCCTTTCATGACTTTATTTTTGCGTACATAACGCGTTCATCAGGAGCGTTTCATAACAATATACTATTCAGTTATCAATAAATCGAATTCAGTCACCGTTAAGGAGCTAATTTTTGTCCCTCAGGTTTGAAATACAAACTTTTAAACACTTTTAAACATTGGTTCTTCATAGATCTTTCCTGACAATGGCTGCCGTCGCCAGGTTCTGGCCTTGGAAGTTTACTGTACTCACGAGAAGCGAGGTTGCGAGTGGACGAGTTCCCTATATGAGCTCGAGGTATACGCTAAGCAAACCGCATGTGAAATTGCATTACTAACATTTAAACAAACGGATTAAAGAAGAAAAGGAGATCTTTTATTTAAATATAAACCTACTAACGGTCTAACAAGCATCCTGCATTCTGATTGGCTACTCTAGTAGGGGTTAATTTGTATTAGCCTACTAGTACAGAAAAGATGGCAGATCAAAATAGTAATGAGTCCCATTTTGCCATAAAATTAGAGGTTTTTATTGATAATTCAATTTGTACATCATTTCTTGACCGATTGGTAGGTTTATACTAAAACAATTAGACCTCTCGGCTTCATGGTCTACGAGTTTGAATAGCTCATTCGGCCTACGGCCTCATGGACTATTGATTTGTAGTCCATTCGTCCTTGAGGTCTAATTGTTAAATGGATATAGAGCACGATATCCAGTTTCAGTACAACTCATGGATGAACTTTAGTAGTGTAAGGAGCCGGCGTTTGAGCGGTTTAGCTCTTCCTAATAGGGATACATAGAATGTTGAGGCAACTAACAGTTTCATATATATTAGGAGACGTGATATAAGATATATGTGAGAAGCAAGGTAATCCTTTATGAACCTAGTAGTTCACTCAATGGAGGCAACGTTTATTTCTAGATTTTTAGGGTGAAGTAGAAGAGAGTTTGAGGGCTGAGCGAGACAAGAGTTAAACGAACATATTAAACTTAAATAGCATATTCCGGTTCAATCTCCAGGGCTGTTGACGCGTATTTAATTATTCCACGTAACCTAATAGTTGGCTAATAATTACTAATAGCGGGCCAAACAGAGCGAGGGATTTGCAATAACGGAGCTACTCAGAGTGAGAGATTTGCAATAATCAAAGAGTTAAATGATTAAAAGCCGGAATATATTTTGTAAACAGCTTTTGAAAGTTAGAAGTACAATTTACCTCCCTACAGAAACATTTGGAGCATTGTAGATTTGCGGATATCCAGTGTCCCAAGAACTGTGGAACGACTGTTGAACGGCGTTTGATGAGCGACCACTTCAACGAGTGTCTCTACCGCCTGACACCGTGCCTGCATTGCAGCCATGACGTAATACATGCTGACATGAGCGTGAGTAACCAGTCAAAATGTTTACGGATTTGTATTTTAAAAAGCAGTTTCTTTTCATATATAGAGTATTAAGTGTATTTTCTTTATTTTAATATTGATTTTCCAGTCATACGTGATAAGTGCTTCATCATACACATTGTATGCAGGCAGGTCAGCACTAAAAAGCATTTCCTATAAATCTTTATTCCTAAAGCTCATTGTGAATGTTATTTTAAACAAGAACGTCGGTTAAATGTTAAACCCTGTTTGAATAAGGCAGCGATCTTTTTACATTTCTATGAACTAATAAACTGCTTACCTCGAACAAATAATTTAATGTAGCATAGAGGAGTAGCATTTACATTAACACCATCGCGTAGAATAATAGCCTGAACTTATATCGAGGCCAGCGGCCATGTTGGTTTTTAGCTGGTTTAGCTGTTCTGTAGTTTCTGGTTGTATTTCAAATTGACACACGGTTCTTTTAATATATCTTTATAGCTTCACCTTCAGAGCTGTGCATCATTCCCTATTTCTTGTCCAGTCAACTGTGGTGCTAAAAATCTTAACAAGGAAACGGTATGACATTGACGTGTTGTTATAAAAATACATATGTCACAAAACATGATGATGTTACCATAACACTTAAAACACTGCGCAAGTGAATAGAAAATTTATGTATTAAATTTTTGATAAAAACTTTACGTGACGCTTTTTTGAGTTATGCTACGTTACAGCATGTCATGCTAGGTTAAGCTAAATCACGTTATGTATAACGCTGTGTTAGGTCATGTTACAATATGTTTCTTCACAATATGTTGTCATATTTTGTCACTTTATGTGCTTTACTTTATGTTTGATTGTGCTTTTAAGAGATTTTACATTTTGTTTCGTTGTGTTATGCTTTGCAGTGTTGCGTTATTTCATGATGTTGATATACTTTAAATCATTGTTTTTAACTAGCTGCTCTTTCAAGTATTTTGACATTACTAGTGAGCATGTTGATACTGCGACGATATACTTCCGCAAACTTTAGTTCCGGTCATTGATCATGAGTGTCACACACCACGCATGACTACCTATGCCATGCTTTCCGGTTTTTCAGAGTCTCTCAAGAAATGTTATAGATTCTGTTTATGTTTTTAGTCTTGGAGATACTTTGTTAGAAGCAAGAACGTTACGCGAAACCGTTGAGCACCGAAAGGCGGCCGTATTCGCGGGCTACGGGTCCCTAGGCTTGGAAATAGATCTAGCTAGTTATGTTGCGTTTGTTATGTTGCGTTATCCTATGTCATGTTACTTTATATTACTTTATGTTGCCATGTTAAGTTGCTAGGCTTGTTATGTTGCGTTTCTTCACGCTATGTTATTTGTTACTTTATTATGTTCTGTTAAGTTACATTAGGTTATGTCATGTTGAATTAAGATAAGTCACGTTATGTATGTTGCACCACGGTACGTTATATAGCATCATGTTAAGTCACGTTGCTATGTTATTCTACGTTATATAGCGTCATGTTAAGTTACATGTTATACAGCGTCATTTTAAGTCACGTTATTTTATGTTACGCTACGTTACGTAGTAAACGTTATGTTAAGTCGCGTCAAGTTTTTTTATGTTACGGTATGTTATATAGCGTTTTGAGTCACGCTATGTTATGTTATGTTACGGTATGTTATCTAGCGTCATCTTAAGTCAAGTCATGAAATGCTATGTTACGGTATGTTATATAGCGCATTGTTAAGTCGCGTTATGTTATGTTACGGTTATGTTATATAGCGTGTTGAGTCACGTTATGTTATGTTACGTCATGTTATATAGCGTTATGTTATGTCAAGTTATGTAATTTTTATGTTACGGTATGTTATATAGCATTATGTTAAGTCACGTTATGTTATGTTATGGTTATGTTATATAGCGTGTTGAGCCATGTTATGTTACGGTATGTTATCTATCGTCAGGTTAAGTCAAGTCATGTAATGCTATGTCACGGTGTTATTTAGTGTCATGTTAAGTTACGTTATGTAATGTTTTGTTATGGTATGTTATATAGTGTCATGTTAAGTCAAGTCATGTAATGTAATGTCACGGCATGTTATCTAGTGTCATGTTATAATATGTTATGTTACGGTTTTTTTAATAGCGTCATGTTATGTTACGTTATGTTATGCTACGTTATTCTATATAGGGTTATGTTAAATCACGTTTTGTTTTCAGTATACCACGTTATTTTACATAGCGTCATGTTCAGTCACGTTATATTCTTATATGGCGTTGTGTTAAACCGCGTTATGTTACGTTATGTTATGTAACGTGTTTCTTCACGATATATGTTGTCATATTTTGTTACTTTATGTTTGTTATGTTATGTTGGGTTGTTAAATGGTATTGCGTTTCGCTAGCTGTGTTATGCTTTGTAGTGTTGAGTTATTTCATGTTACGTTGATGTACTTTAAATCACTATATTTTCTTTAATTAGTTTACTAACCGTTCCTTCAAGTATTTTGACATTACTAGTGAGAATGTTGTACATCAAAACGACAGTCGAACGAAACGACCCCACCAGACCAACAATACAACAAAGGTTGACAAAGGTTGACGGATTCATTCAATATAACGACACAAGCAACCGACGATCTGCGATCAACTCACGACATCTAAGTTCTACCGCAGGAATATTCCAATAGTAACGTATAACAACTTAGAAGACTCAAGAACAAATGGACGGCAAATCAATAGACACCAGTCCCTTAGGCCGAAAACTAGATTGGTTATTGATTTGTAGTCCAATCGTTTTAGCCACTGAACAGTTAGTCGGACAAAATGGAAACAATTTTAATTTAAAGGGACATTTCGATCTATTGTTCAAAATCGCATATGATTATTCTTTGTATATAGCTTATTCTAAACTTCCTTTATTTTTATTTTTCCAAAGTTTGAATGTCATAAGCGCCGCCATTTTGAATCGTGACGTGTCTTATATGCAATTCCCAGTCCCTACTTATTCACTGTTTTCGTCAAAAGTGGAGACTGGCACTGCAACCAAAACGCGTCACATTTAAAATTGTGAAAGGCGGGAAAATCAGACTTTGAAATAAAAAGCAATATTGATCGGGAATATAATATTACAGAAAGAAAAACAAAATGCAAGCCGTTAATATGATCGCTATGAAGGATCGTTTTTAAAAATGTTTTTCTTTAATTTTTGTATGGGTCGAGAATTAAGTCTTCTCTTGTCATGCAGGTTGAAGTGTTTCAGTAAGAATGCTTATAATACCAAGTCTGTTAATGTTCCACATCAATTACGACATTTACATTTAACCTTGCCGAGTTAGAATAGGAAAACATTCCTTTAAAAATACTTTCAACCTGTTCAGATGTTTATACCATTGGTAGTTTTTTTTTAGGTTCTATCCCAGAGGCTAATCGCTGGGCGACAGGGTAACCACAGGGTATACGCATGCGCAGTAACCCGCGCGCCAAAAGTGCCCAGGGTTTGAACCTGGCCTTTCCTGTGTAGGCACAGAAAAAAGAAAACACGACAAATTCACAAAACATATCCTTTAACCTTCTATCTTTTACCAATAGCTTTACGTGTCACCACATAAAAGTTGAAACTTTGTACTGGTCAGTTTCATGACCGAAACAAGCTTCAGTACAAAAATGGTGGAGGCAAGGCAATTAGGCCATTTCCGAAATCTCTTTTACCTCTGTTTCAAAACGAGTCTAAGTGCGAAACCTTTCATATGAAAATGAATTCTGCATTCAGTTTCATTTTCATGCACATTAAAGTCATTTTCATAAGAATGGCTTTGCACTTAGACTCGCTTTGAAACAGAGGCACAAGGGAACTCAAAAATGGCTTATTTGGTGACCTTACAAAATCTCAGAATCTTCAGAATAGCGGCCAGAGTACACTCAACTCACAGAAATTGCCTTGTGTTCTCCTTCGTCAAATGCAAATCAAAAATACTGTATATTTAGTACACTGTACTTATAATTTAGAGCTACTATCATGATGAATATTCATTTGTTTTAAGTTTCAAATTCAATTTCAACAATTACCGGCATATCTATCTATTCAACCATTCTTTAGCAGTTCGCCTGGATAATTAAACATTTCTTAGCATGGAATTATATTCCCATGTTTTCAATCCATCTATTCGATCTTCGTCTGTCTGTCTATCCACCTGTCCAGCCAATGGAGGTCGGTTAGCAGTTTCTCTTTAAATCTATAATAACATTCTCAAAAATTTAATCAACCGATAAGATTCTATGGCTAATGCTTTCAAGAAATGTTTTCGATTAAAACAGTTCAAGTTTTATCACTTAAAAGATATTCCAAACTTTTCAGTTGGCAGTTCACGTGAATGTCCATTGTCCGCTACTGATCGTCCCGTGCAAGTTCGTTGACGCCGGCTGCAACTATAAGGTTTGGAAATTTTAATATTAATATTGTAAAAGTAGCTCTCACAATAGCATTAACCAATAGACCATTTTCGCATTGCAGATGCCGCTAATTTTAATGACAGCGGATTAAGTTTGGATTTAATTGGCCTCACTGGCGCCTCGTTTGGGGTAACATATTCTTTTGAATTTCCAACTCAAAGACGAGGCTAGCAAGGCTTATTTGAATAAATACAAAAGAACTTAAAAATAGTCCCCATTTATGAAAGTGGTCTATAATCAGTTTACTTGTATAAATTATAATCCTCATTTTATAGTTACCAAAACGAAAATTGATGCCGACAAGCATAACTTTCATGTATGATTTTAGGCAGTTCACAAAAATTCTTCCATCTTCTTTTCCCAGGCTGAAAGACAACTAATGAGCGATCATTTGAAGGAGAATGTCGAGACTCACCTAGAGCTTCTTTGCGAATTAGTTTCAGACCAAAAGAAACAAATAGATTGTCAAAAAGAAAAAGTACAACTGCAAAAAGAACACATACAAATACAGAGAGAAGCTTTAGCTTCACAAAGACAAGAAATACAAGAAATTCGAAGTCACTCAGCAAATGGAAAGCTGATATGGAAAATAGTCAATTTCAACAGAAAACTAATGGACGCCAAATCTGGTCGCATGGCCGAACCAATAATCAGTGAGCCATTCTACACCCACCCCCACGGGTACAAAATTTGTGCTGGCATCTGGCTGAACGGCATTGGTACAGGAAGAGGGCACTACATTTCTGTAGGGCTTCAGGTAAGCTGTTAAGGACTAATGCCGTGGTATCTTACAATAGTTTTTATCGCTAAAACCAAAAAGTGACAGACGATGATTGACAATCACCACCTCGTTTAATATTGTGGTTCACTGAAGTTGATTGTCCCTATATGGCCGAATAAATTATATTAGTATATACTACGGGAAACTCCTTAGATGGCATAATTTGATTGGTTCGCTATCCCGGGATAATGGCAGCATACACAAAACCAGCAAATAGTCCTTTTCGCGCGCTCTGACCCTAACGGGCTCACGCAATTTTGAAAACATACTCGTGCAAATTAATACCAAAAGAATAATTTTCGAGTTATTTTATCACAAAGGAAAGGCACTCATTTCTTACGGTAAAATTAATTGTCAGATTGCCTCAGTCGAAATTAAAAAACATATTAAGCAATTAATGAAACTGTTCTTTTCAGGACTACTTTAACGCACGATCACTCAACAAAGTCTTATGTATAGTATAATGGTATTAAAGGTTTCTTCTCCTATCTAACAGGTCCAAGTTGGTGAATATGATCCGGTACTAAAATGGCCGGTGTATCCCCGTTACGTGTTCACTCTACTCGACCAGTGCGACAGTTCGAGTGTTCGAAAAGACATTGTGGCCACTTTTGACCCTCAATGTATTGAAAGACCCAAGGCTGATCGCCAGCTTGGTAAAGGTGCGAGAAGATTCGTAAAGCAAGAAGATATAATCGGAAGTACTTACTGCAAAGAAGATACGATTTTCGTCAAGTTTTCGGTGATCCTTAAACAAGAATCTTGAGGGTTCTTCAAAGTATAAATACCGCAAACGCTTTGATAATAACTAGCAAAGCCCCATACAATCCTAAGAGTCCATGTGGGCGACGTTTATCTCCGGTTTTTCTATTGTACGGGTCACTAACCCATCACAGCTTAACTTCTAGCAAAAGTGGTCCTCGTTTATCGACATCGTAACGATGGAAAGGCAAAAAAGGTCACACAAAAGTTCAAAACTTGAGAAAGCCGTGATCGTTCACGGGACCTTGTGGTTGGGAGGGATTAATCTTAACCCTTTACATGCTAGACAAAAATTTTAATTTTCTTAGAAAATAAAAACTTCAGAATTAGTCAAAACCATTGACATTTCTAGGTTATACTTGCAAAGACATAAAAAATGAATGGTCATTTAATAAGGTTTCATCAACAGGTTCAAAAGTTAAGACAAGTT
>JAOBAY020063549.1:0-12582 GCA_025331085.2 Zoanthus sociatus
CAAATTTCAAAAACTTTGAGGAATTGACTATATCATTTATGTAAATGATAAAAAGCAAAGGACCCAAAATACTTCCTTGCGGTACTCCACATTTGATAGCTAACTGGGAAGATGACTTACTATTAAGCACAACATATTGTTTCCTAATTCTTAAATAATTTTCTATCCATTCTAGTGCAAGTCCTCTAACTCCATAATGTTCAAGTTTACAAAGTAATATTTCATGACTTACAGTCTAAAAAGACACCCACTGATAGTTATAGTGGCAATTGTCAGTTATAAGTGTCAATTGACAGTTTTAAGTGGCAATTGACAGTTATAAGTGGCAATTGTCAGTTATAAGTGTCAATTGACAGTTTTAAGTGGCAATTGACAGTTATAAGTGGCAATTGACAGTTATAAGTGGCAATAGAAAAAAAATGCAGCACAGTAAAAAAAGTAGCAGCATGCATGGCCCTTCAGGGCAACTGTACGACAAGATTTTTATGAGCATACAATTCAACTTTGTGAAGGGAGAAAAAATTTGAGCAAGATTAATAGCTCATTCAAAATCAATCTCGTTCCCAGAGCCAACGTTCCTTCTGGCATGGGAATTGCCAAGACACGGAGCTCTGGGATAATCCTTTGAAAATCCAATTGGATTGGCTGCTTTGTTAACCGAAAGTAAATAGATAATAGCTGAGCGATTTGACATCTTTGTGCTCGAAATTAACGCCAACAAAGGCCGCAAACAACCCCAACACTAAAATACGTTGGGTGGTATTTTACAAAATTGTAAATTATCCCATGTCGCTTTTCGACCCAGTGGGGAAAACGGCTAGCACATTTTTTTTCCTATGGCGACGGCCTTCAAAATTTCATATTGCAGTTCTTTTAAGATCAATGTCTCTGCTTAACTTACTTTCTCTAATGAAAATTGATTTGCTCCATGGAAATGATCCGCACTTTTGTTTTTGGTTGTCAGGACTGACAAGCATGCACCCGGCTGAAACCGAAACCAATAAACTGGATTTCCGGAAAATGGATAAGTCGAAATCTCCGTTTCTTTGCATTCGCCAGAAGGAACGCGGGCTCCGGGACCGAGATTGGTGTAAGAAATCGGTCAAAAAGCAAGACTTTTATGAGATTTTTTTTTATACTTTTCTCAATTTTTTTTTGTATTTTCGAGCATATAATGCATTAATAAAAGTAAACAAATTTTTATAAAATATTCAAATAATCAAAGTCACGATAATAGTTTACCTAAACTGGTAAACAAATTGAATTAAGATATATTAACTGTAAGAGTCTTCATCTTAAACAATGCACTGTTGTTACAGCAACCTTTGCCGGATCATGTATAATATTCATCACTATAACCTTTATATAAACCAATACAAAAAAGTGATTGGGAGAGCTGTGAGAGAAGAGAAACAAAACAGCAATTAGATAAGTTAAGTCAGAAACCAAACAATATGTTAAGCTTTTAAGGTTGATTAAAAAGGATGGGAAGGATGTTGAAGGAGGAAGATGTTTGAGAAGAAAAGATGCAAGTTTAAGCTTCAGTATATTAAACAGAGGAAGAACATGGAAGGAGAACATGGAGGAGAATATGAATAAGGAAGAATGGGTGGGATAACATGACTCAACCTGATGGAGTTCAAGGACCAATTGAGAAGACTAAGCTTCAGTGTAATAAACAGGGAAAGAACATAGGAAGAAGCACATCGAGGAGATTATGAATAAAGAGAAAGGATGGGATAACAAATGGACTCAAGTTGATGCAGTGGAAGGACCAGTTGAGAAGATTATATAGAAGCTTCAGTGTAATAGACAGGGGAGGAACATGGAAGGAACACATGGAGAAGATTATGAAAAAAGAGAATGAGTGGGATAACATGACTCAAGTTGATGCAGTGGAAGGACCAGTTGAGAAGACTAAGCTTCAGTGCAATAGACAGGTGAAGAACATGGAAGGAACACATGGAGGAGATTATGAATACTTATAGAGAATGAGTGGGATAACATGACTCAAGTTGATACAATGGAAGGACCAGTTGAGAAGACTAAGCTTCAGTGTAATAAACAGGGGAAGAACATGGAAGGAACACATGGAGGAGATTATGAATATAGAGAATGAGTGGGATAGCACGACTCAAGTTGATGCAGTAGAAGGACCAATTGAGAAGACTAAGCTTTAGTGTAATAAACAGGGGAAGAACATGGAAGGAGCACATGGAGGAGATTATGAATAAAGAAAATGAGTGGGATAACATGACTCAAGTTGATGCAGTGGGAGGACCAATTGAGAAGAGTAAGCTTCAGTGTAATAGACAGGGGAAGAACATAAAAGTGTAATATTCTGATTACCTTCGAATCAAAACTACAGAATAAAATGAATGACAAAATATACTCGCTTCGAACAAACGCTTGGATTTTTATTTCTCTCACTCTGTGTGTCAAAAGCACGTGGTATTCCAAATATGGGAATATGATGTCACTATATTACATCTCTCCTTTTCTTGCTTAGAAACTATAAAACCAGTGACTTGTTAATATAAAACAATATGTGGCAATATCAAAATATAAACATGATCAAATCTATCATTAACTGATAACTAGTTAACATAAAAATAAGTCAAAATTATACTTATCAGTATCTTCAAAATATGGCAGTGTCAATGTAAACTTCAAAGGTTTGTAGCTGAAATATGTTTTGAAGTCAAGTTCAGCAATGTCTCTATGAGATCTACTTAGGAACAAAGTCTAGGAAACGAGCCGGTGCTTTCTTTTGGCGTTGAGATCTTCTCACTGGTGCAGGCTGGTCAATGTGAGCTGTGTGTTTTTCCGGTGATCTCCTAACCGGTGCAGGGGGGTCAGCTTGGTGCTTTGGGTCCAATTGGTTGCTCATCTGTGGTTCAGGTATCTCATCCAGCTCTTCTTCATCATTCTCAAAGGACATCAGCTCTCTCGGAACTATTTTAAATTGTGACAAGTTGCGGGTGACAGTTTTTGAACCACTTGTTGCTGTGACCATGCTCCATTTTTTTTCTTGTACAAGTAGTGGCTGTGGATTGAAAGGAGTGCTAAGCTTGTTCTTCTTATGTTGTCTCATGAGCACAATGTCACCTACTTTGATTTTGCTGTCTCGTGCATGATTTTTTTTATCTGCATAAGCCTTCATTTCACTTTTTCTGGTTCTGTTTCTCAGGATGATTTCTTGTTAGGTGTTGGAAAATTCTGAAGATTGCAGTAGAAAATCTGGCAAGTTGGTTTTCAACTTCCAGTTGTTCAAGGCTTCACAAGGTGATTTTCCAGTTGTTGAGTGTAGAGTCGCTCGATATTGTCTGAGAAAAGTAAACATATGTTGTTTCCAGTTTTTCCTTCAAGGTGGGCAGCTCTGATACTTTTTTCCAAGGTTTGGACAAAGCGTTCAGCTTCCCCATTGGCCTTTGGCCAATAAGGTGTAATGCGTCGATGTTTGAATCCTAAGTATTCTGCAAACTGATGGAACTCATTACTATTGAAGGGAGGTCCGTTGTCACTTTTAAGCACCTCTGGAATACCTTGTCTTGCGAAAATAGCATCCAGTTTGGGAATTACAACTCTAGCAGATGTTGACGTGATGATTTCAACTTCTGGAAATCGGCTGTATGCATCGGTAACAACCAATAAATAGTCTCCAGATGGGAATGGACCTACAAAGTCAGTAGAAATTTCTTTCCATGCTGATTCTGGAAGGGATGTCATATTGAGTGGTTCATGCACTGGCAGTTTGCTTTGTGTTGATGCTTGGCATGCAAGACAACTTTTTACTTTTTCTTCTACCATTTTGTCGATCCCAGGGAACCATAATTTTTCACGAATGAGGGCTTTTGTTTTTACAATTCCCTGGTGGCCAGCATGTGCCAGATCTACTGCTGTATCTTTGAGTATAGCAGGCAATATAATTCTGTTTCCCCGCAGCAAAACACCGTTGCAAACAGATAACTCATCTTTAACTTTCTTAAAGTCCTTGATAAGAGGGTTGGACCATTGATTTGATTCGATTGCTTTGATGAGGGCTTGCAATGTCTGGTCTGTCTTTGTGGCCATTTTCACTTCGTCAAGGGACATTGCCTTTGGAACAGCATTACTGCAGACATAATTGATGAAACTTTCAGCAATGGAGATGTCAGTTTGATCTGGCTCTAATATATTTGGGTGCCTGCTGATGAAATCTGCGGGGTTGTTCTCGTTTCTGCCTGGACGGTAAATTAGTTTGCAGTTGTAAGGCATCAACCGAAGTTTCCACCTGTCAATTCGAGCGCTTGTCAATTTGTGGCCTTTAAATATGCCAATTAATGGTTTGTGGTCAGTGACAATGGAGAATTTTGCCCCATAAACATAAAGATGAAAACGTTCTGCTCCCCATACTACGGCTAGCATTTCTCTCTCTGTCTGAGAATATCTGGTTTCAACATCACTCAAAGCTCGGCTTGCATAGCTGATAATTTTACCTTCTTGAATGAGCAATGCACCAAGTCCCACTGGACTCGCATCTACAATAATTTCTGTCTCCTTGGACGGGTCAAAATATGACATGACCTGCTCTCCAGTTAGGGCATCTTTCAGTTGGTTAAAAGCTGTGCTCTCTTCATTGCCCCACTTCCATGTAGTATTCTGTTTGGTGAGTGAGCGTAGAGGAGCAGTGATGTTGGCATACCCAGGTATGAAGCGTGATACATACTGTGTCATACCTAGAAAAGATTTCACTTCACTGACATTTTGTGGAGGAGTGGCATTCTTGATTGTGTCAACTTTTTTTGGATCTGGCCTGATTCCATTAGCGCTGAAAATGTGCCCATAGAACATAATTTCTGGTTGAGAAAAAACACATTTCTCTTTGTTTAAGCGCACATTGTTGTCTTTTAGTCGTTCAAACACACTGCGAAGATTTTTGTCATGTGTTTCCTGGTTTTGTCCAAAAACAATTATGTCATCAGAAATGTTCTTACAGCCAGGGAGGCCTGTAAGAAGTTCCTCAACTTTGTTTTGAAAAATTTCAGAGGCAGCATTTACTCCAAACATTAGGCGTTTATATCGCCTGAGTCCCACATGCGTAGAGAATGTTGTAATGTGTCGGCATTCAGGATCTAGAACAAACTGGTGATAACCTGACGAAAGATCTAGTTTTGAAAAGACAGTTGCTCCATTAAGATCAGCTATAAGATCATCGATTGTTGGCATGATGTGTTTCTCTCTTTTAATAGCCTTATTGGCTTCACGCATATCGACACATATTCTCACTTCACCTGAAGGTTTTGGCACGACAACGATAGGACTGACCCATGGAGTTGGCCCTTCAACTTCTTCAATGATATCAAGGCTCTCGAGTCGCTGAAGCTCTTTTTCTACGTCTTTCCTCACATGAAATGGGATGCGACGGTGTGGCTGTTGTTTTGGAGTGACATTGGAATCGATGTGAAGCTTGACAGATTTATCCTTTATTTTCCCAATTCCACCAAATAAACACTTGAATTCCTCTTGCAAAGGGTTGGAACTGGTGTTTTTATGGCAAGTAGCAATATTGTTGACGGAAATTGTAATGAGACCTAGCTCTTTTGCAGTGTTATAACTCATTAGGTTGCCTGTGTTTCCTTGCACAACGTGAAACCGTGTTGTTGTAGTTGTAGAGGCCTGGGTACTAATCTGAGAAGTAAACATGCCAAGAAGAGACAATGGTTTTGTTGAGCCATATGGAAAAATTCGCTGTTTGCTTGGTTGTAGTGTCTTTAAACAGTGTTTATTGATTTTGTTGAATGTAAATTCATCAAGAAGGTTAACGTTTGCGCCTGAATCCACCATCATTTCTACTTTGTGGCCTTCGAGATCAACAAGGCAATGTGGGTGATTTTGACCGTTCGTCACAGTGAATACGTAAGCATCTTCAAAGTCTTCTTCGGTTGAGACTTGTTTTACTGATTTGCGGGATTTCGAACGGCAGACACGACTCCAATGGTTTGCTTTTCCGCAAGAGTGGCAAGTTTGGCCTTTAGCAGGACACGTTTTTGCGTGTGGGAATGCTCCTCCACAGTTCCGGCAAATGGAGTTGTTTTGCTTGTCGGCTTTTTGGCGAGTTTGACAGCTAGCACGTGACTTTGGATTTTCGCGATTTTGTTGTGGTTGATTATGTCTGGATTTCTTGTTTTCAAAGGACTTTTTTTTCCAAGTTAGGAAACCAGTACGATGGAATCATTGGCTACATCCAGATCAAATGTGACCTAAGTGGAGGGATAGCAAAACTGTCTTTTGTTTTCAAGAGCAACGGAAGTAGTAAGTCAAAATAGAAATGTAGAACCCAGCTAAAGGAGAACTGAAGGCCAAAACTAACCTGTTTTTGTTTGAATCTATTGGTATTGTAGATTAACTTATATTTTTGTTTACGTTAAATAACATTAAGAATTTAAATGTCGAAATGAAGAAAAGTCTCTAGAAAAGGTTTGGTACCGTAGTCGCTATTGAGCTTGTCAGCAGTATGGTATAACGTATATGTTACGGTATTCGGAGCTTAAATCTGGCAGTGTGCTTCGAAATCTTTATATTTTTATAGCGATACCTGTCCTTTGAAGTTACTTTACTTTTATGGCAGCCAAACATCGCACAGTAACCATATTTTTCCTCTTTTTAATCATTTAGTATCATAATCTACTTTATAAACAACCGCTAACATCACATATTGAGCCGCTGATCAAATTTTGTCGATTTGTTACAAAACCTCAAACTTTTCTAAACTGCACAGCCTAAAAAAACTTCATACAGTTCTTCTATTACGCCTAAATGTTCAAACAATAGAACCTCAATTTTAGGGTTCAGTTCTCCTTTAATTAACAGGCGCAAACAACAAAGTTTATGAATTTCAGAAACATGCACTTTCATTGTAACTCTATTTCAGGTTTTCCTTTGCGCACTTGTACTAAGTTGAAGGCACTTAAATAGGCACTAAGGCCACGTTGGTAACGGATATAACCCCTTCAATCTTTCGTAATTAATTGTGATTCTGAATGTTTAAAGACATAAGAACGGGTGTTTCGGTGTAGTTCATCGTCAGGACTTTCCCTTGAACGTGCTAGCTGCAACGGCAAGATCATCATTTTATTGACAGCTGGTACGACGTATTTGGTCTTCATATCATAGAATAGCTATCAAATAGGCTCAGAACATAAATAATGTTAAAAGCGCAATGCTTGTGGGATGTAACTTTAAAAATTAGCTTAACTGTTTACACATAGCACACACTTGCTAGTAGCTAAAGCCGATGCACATTATAGATATCGGCAGAGCTAATAGTCACCCGTGACATACAGCTCTGCATACAACTATTGTGTGATAGTATCTGAAGTAATGTTAGAAGTCAAGTTAGCAGACCTTTTTCCTGGTTATCCTTGCCTTTACAATGTAGGGTGTCCAGATTTTAAAAATCTAGTGTTTTGCCATAAATCCACGCGAGAAATCGCTGTTAAACTTGGAAAAACATGTAAGTTTGACTAGTCCTTGTTTTTCGATTGGGAGCTTCGCCTTCGCCTTCGTCGCAACAACAAGGTTGAAATAAAAATCCCTTCATCGTCCGAGAACCTCGAGCTTTAATCTTGTTCAAAAAATTCGGCCATGTTTGATTGATTGTTATTAAACACAGTACGCATGCGTATTCGTATCATTTGCTCAACTGATTGCTTAGCACCAGCGCACACATGGAAGAAAATGTTTACTTGTGCACAAAAATACTCAACATGTTAAATATTTGCGTGGATGGCTTGAATGACCAAATGCGCTTGAAAGGACACCTTACACTAGAGGAACTTGCTTATACTAATAGTCACAAGTTACTATTAGCTCAGCTGATAGCTGTAGTGTGTTCCAGGCTTAACTTAAAGCCAATATATTGGGCACTATGGCCACGTTTGTAGTAGTCTTTACCTTTGAAACTACCATAAAAGCTAGTGAGCATAAACAGCTGTTTTGGCATGTTGACGACTAATCTGCATAGCCCAGCTAACAAATAGGCACAGTTTCTGACGAGGATAAGTAAAAATGAAAGCGTAATTCTTATTGGATGTGGCTGGAATGATAAAAAACCGGTATAGTTAACACAAGCGTTAACATTTAGCCTTTTTACCATTTTTACTATAGCAGTTTAAAGGGGCAATGCCCGATACGAGCGTGGCCACATTGCCCGATATAGTGGCTTCATGTTAACTACTGGCACGTTTGTGCTATCTATACTTAAGTTCAAGTTTTATAGGATTTGCTGTTATTAAATGTACATGAATCATGATAGTGATTCGTCAGCGGCAGATTGTACTTCACCAATATCAATATCTGCAGTTTAATTGCCCAGGAAATACAGTATTATTTCATAATAATAATCATAACCTATTTAACATCTATTTTGGAACTGCAGGTGTATAGAACAGTTTTAAAGTGGTTCTGTGCAGTTATTTATAGCATAAAATACTCCGAGAATACTTCAAAATATGTCATATTTACATTAGATGGTCACAAAACAGAGTTATTTTTCATTTTTACTGTCTTTTCATTTTAAACAGGGTCTTGAAATTATTTTAGGAATCACGGACGGTGTTAAAAAGTTGCTTGAAATTCAAACCGGGCTTTGGAAAAAAAAAAGACTAACAAGTTTGGTTCAAGTTACACGATCCTGTCCTCCCGATAAATAATGAACCCTCCCTTAATGTGGGCAATTCTTGATTTTAATCATTTCAGCCACACCCTGACAAGCAATGCACTTTCATTTGAACTTAAAAGGATTGAAGCAGCTACGTCCAGTTCTTAAAGAAATCTTTTGCTTGAAAAATTGCTACAAAACCCGTAAAATAATTAAGGGTTAAAGACTGGAAATGAGCAGTTTGTTACATATACAACCGCCGCCTGGTTAGCCTAATTGGTAAGGTGCCAGTCTATTGTGCGGGAGGCTCGGGTTCGATTCCAACACTCAGGGTCTTTAAATAATTGAGGAGAAAGTGCAGCCTTTGCTCTAACATCTGCAAACGGTTAGACTTTCGAGTCTTCTCGGATTACGATGTTAAACCGTAGGTCCAGTCTGTCGACACTCTATCGAGGGACTTAAAAGAACCCACACATTTGTCGAAAAGAGCAGGGTAGTGACCCCGGTGTTGTGATCTGTTTTCTTCACTAGTACTGAGGGCATTTACGGTTATTAATATTTGTGAGCCGCTGTTGCGGACTATCTAAGACCCTCAACTGTCTGATCTTGTATATACTTGTAAACAGGTTCTGAAAAGCCCCGATGGGGAGAACTTGTATATATTTGTATTTGTATATAGAAGGTGGGAAACAGGAACATGGAAACACTAGTTGAGTTTTGAGGAACCGGGCCCAGCAGTGTTCTCGGTAATCTCAGTTTGCATGCTTGTCAAAGACCAAAAACTTACCGTTTCTTTCATTTGAATCTGATTGATTTTAATTCTAAATAGTCTATGTTTGAACTCCTTGTTGAAAACAAATCTATCGCCATCTTCCACGTCTTTTCCCTTGTAAAGCAATAGAATATGATATTAACCAGATGAAATCCGTTAAATCGATCTAACATTGCAAAAAAAAAAAGGGAAAAAAACGCGAATAGCAATACAATATGATATTAACCAGATGAAATCCATTAAATATATCTAATATTACAAATAAAAAACTCAAAAAACGCGGATAGCAATACAATATGATATTGTCCAGATGAAATCAATTAAATAGATCTATAATTGCAAATAAAAAAAAATCAAGACGCGGATAGCAATATTGTTTATGTACGCGTATTTCTTGTGGGACGTGGCTTAGATGATAAACAGTACATGCGTGCTACAAGCTAAGTTTTAGCCACTCAAACGGACACTAAGACCACCCTGATAGTGGGCATTACCTCTTACATCTTCCATACAAAACAGAGAGCTTGAATGTTAACATCCATGAAGCTGTTTTCGGTCTTTTTGGGCTTCAGTACGGCATGAAGAGATACCCGTTCCCAAGGAGATAAAAAATATGGAAAGCTTATCGCTTGTGGATATTCCAGGTTTAAATCTCACTCTGACCACTTTCTGGATTTGTCTTGGATGATCTCTGAGTTATATCCACCACACTTTGAAAATAGCCAACTGGTTTGCATCCTATCAGGTTGGGTTTTTAATTGTGCAGTGTTTGCGTCAAACTCTGAGATATTAACGTCAAAGCAAACTCAAGAAATCCGAGTATAAATAAAGTTATTTATTTGTTTATTATTTGAAGAAGAAGAAGCTGCTGCTTTATTGTAATGTATTTATTTATTTATTTGAAAGCACCTTTTCGGTCTCACAACGTAGATTTAATCACAAAGCATTAAAAAAAAGAATCTGTTTGGCCAAAAGATTTATTACATTAGATGTTAATCAAACCGTGTCACTGACACTGGAATTGAAAGAAGGGGTCTGAAGGGGGTCTAAATGGGGAAAGGATCCAATCAAGCGGGTGTCTAGTAGTCAGGGACGACTACACTTTTCCATTGGCGCCTGGATCTTTGAATTTATTTCTTCATTTAATGACCTAAACTTTTGCTAAGTTCGTAATTTCCTTCAATTTTTTTCAGTTGATTTTTGGTCAAGACGTTTTTTTGACCAAAAACAAATATTGAAATTGCATTCTGGATATTCTTTGAGGCCCATTTTAAAAAGTCATTTATTGCTGGCTTTAATCATTCTATCAATTGTTTTACAGTTTGCCGCTGATTTGCGTTCTTTGTGCTCTTCATATATGCTGCTGATATACTCACTGCATTGCTTACTGTCATTTACCAAATACAGTTTTTGGGAAGAGCACTTGTTTTTATAGAACATAGTTGTTCAAAGCAAGATCTACTTCAAATATTACTTCGTAGTAGTAGTAGTTGCAGTAGTCAATTACTTTTTAGGCCAATTCTCTCTAAATAATCAGTTATGTTTATATAATATACATTTTTTAATTATCTTATATCAAAAATGTAAACAAATTATTTCTGAAACAAAAACAAAAGTACAAAGAACAAGAAAGAAAGTCGTTGAAAAGAAATACTACCTTTGGCTTTTTTAATATGGGTCTTGCTTTTCCACAGGCTAATGACTGAAGTGTTCGTCTCAATTCTGAATCCTCTGTGAAATGATAATGAAATAAACATTTAGACATAATTAAATTGGCACATTTGCTAATATCTCTACTATATATAGTTAACTCCACAAGGTTCAAAAACAAAAACCCGATATTACCGATCTTTTGTTTGTGTGAACATCTTCCGTCCCTTACTTTACTCGGATTTCCTTTCTTAGGCTAAGAGTAGAAAAATTAGTAGCTTCTGCTGAGGCTTAGCCGCGATGGATAACGTTATTGGGGGTTGTTTAGGTTAAGCTAGATTTGAATTCATTTCAAAATATAAGGGGTAGGTAAATGAGTACCAGCATCTGCTGGGAGCTAACATGCGATGGATTAGTGTACTGTCCAGGGGGAGTCAGACTCTCATCCGCTTAACACTACAGAAACCGGAGAGATAAGCGCCGGCTCCATGAGCCACTAGGCTTGTAAAGGATTTATCTTGTGTGTGTGTGTGTGTGTGGGCAGAGGCGAAGGAGAGGGGAGGGGTATGGGGGAAGAGCAGATACTGTTTTGAAACTTGTTAAGATGATTTTAAGATGTGAGTTGAACTCTAGACCAATCGCATGACAAAAGTGTTGCCTTCATAATCCATCCCAGAGTGTATTACAAGATGAGAAGAAACAAACAAGACAACTTCGCTAAACTGGCCAAAGCTTGACACAACTTCTTTGAAAACTACGACGCAAACGAGTGAAGGGAAACATTGAATTTCAAGCTCTCTTTTAACATTTAGACTATTTCTTAGGCGCAGTCACTGGTGCGAACTGACAACCCTGGTTTATTTGTAACTAACATACAAAATCATTTCCTACCGATGCCTGTGAATTGGTAAATTTCTTCCACACTGAACTCCTCCTTCTCATTAAACATTAGCAGAACAAGTGTTTGAAATAACGACACCTGTAGTTCCTTTTTTTCCTACGAGAATAAGAATTATTTAATGAGTGTATATACAGAAGAATATTTAAAACCAATCAAGCGTCTTAATAAATAACTATAGGCTATTGCAAACATGCGCATGGAGACTTTCAAAGTTTAACTAATCGATAATCTGGCACCACCATATGAAAGATCATGTTGAAAGTTGTCAATTGACCGAGTTTGAAGTTTTAGGGTGAATAGAGACCAGGTTATGGGTATTGAAACATGGTTGCAAATCCATAGAAACATATCCAAGCACACGTGATTTTCCTCTCAGCTTCTTTCAAATTGGGGGTGGATGATGGCATTTTACAGTTGCCAACTGATAAACCATTTTAAGTTTTTATATGGCTTCTGGGGACGCTGTCTCTTCACTGTTACAGAAAGGTTCGTATTTATTTCAGCTATTAATTTTAAATTTACAGAAAAATTTTTTACACTCCCTCATCATGCTTTAGTCTTGCTCGTTGGCACTTAGCGATAGATATTACTAGTATATAATATAACTGTCATCCTCAT